>WAAG01016800.1:0-11413 GCA_013390105.1 Tichodroma muraria
AGGTCCCTTCCAACCTGAATGAGCCTCCAAGTGGCATCACCTTATAAACCTAAGCACATGGGAGTCTGGGGTATCATAGATTCAATGCCCTTTCTGACAGTAACATCACAAACTCCAATAGTTATTTATTTATTTGTTTGTNTCCCAGGGCTTCCTGCATCCTACAACGCACAAGGAGCATATGTCTGCAGCATTGAGGAATGTTTGAGCTGCTCCACCCACAGCTTATCTGCTTAGTTAGCAGCATTTGTTTCAAGAAAATTTAAAAGTGTCCTCATTCCCTCCATGTGTCTCCCTCAGTACAAACATATTGATATGGGTACCAAGATGCACAACATTATATAGACACAGGCTTTTAATCAGGCTGGAAGCAAGTCCTTGGAAAGTTTCCATGACACAGATGGTGATCCCTGGCCTGTGCATCACATCTGTAGAGCCACAATCCTTACCATGTCTGCTCCATAAGAACCACCACTGGCATGAAGGCTGCTGGTTGCAGAGTAGCGTCAAGTATCTGATCATGGTAGTCAATGATGGGGCCTATACTTAATACCATTAATCTGGACTAAAAATTCATGTCAATCATGAGTAAAGTTGCTGACACAAACCCTGAGAGCATCAACAATCCAGCAGGGCCAAACCAAACCACTGCCTGGAATGCAGAGTCTGATGTAATACTTGGCTTCAAGTTGCTCCCATGACTCTCAGTTACACATGCAGATACAGTCACCCACATTACACAGCTACTTTTGTTCAGCAGTTTTGTGAAATCTGTCAAAAAATTCAATACTGTTCACACCAGTATCAGCAGAAGGCATTACATCACAGTAAGCACACTGGATCTCTGAAGTCATTAGATTTTTAGGAAGACAAAGACAAATACAGTTTTAAAACATAGAATGATGGTTATAAATATTTGATAGGAATGTCAAGGTCTCTAAAGTTGACCAGAGATCATCAAATAGAAAAGTTTTTAAAGTTTATCACTTTGGTCAGCTACATACTTTCATGGCAGTGCTGCTGTTCTACGCACATTCTCAGCATGTTAATACAATTCTGCTCTGTGGGCATGCTCAGATACAACTAGCCCATGTGCCATCCTTTGGGAATTTCTGAGTTAATACAGCATCTAGTCTGGCATGCATCTACTTTCACAAAACAACTCATCTAACCCAATTTCCCATCATCTTTGTTAACTGTCCCACAGCTGTGGGCAGAAAAATTCCCCAGGGGCCTGCAGCCTGTTTCTTTTCTCTCTTTCCTGACACTCCCATAAAATACACTCTGGTTTCACAAGAGAAGGTACTGAAACAGGAGAAAATGCCTCAATTTTTGCTGACTAATAAGCATGCCTCCATCAGATGGGACCACCTTCCCATGACATGGTGACACAGTCAAGAGCTGTGCTCTTACAGCACCAGAAGTTCACCAGTGCCCACAAATTTCCTGTTGTGGGCACCGTGGTCAGATCAAAGCAGATGCATCATGACAGACAGTCTGAGGGTCCTGCACTGAAGAGAAGATTACATCACGTGTGGCCTTGAAATTCCGGGTGCTGTCCTCAAACAGGACAAGAACCTCACAGCAGTTGGTAAAAAGAAAAATCATTCATACTTGAAAATCCCTAATTGAACTTAATAGGTGGAAATAGACTTAAGAGCTGAAACCAATTTTAAATATCCCGCGCCAGTTAGGAATTCTTGTGTATTATATTTGGTATTCACTACCTAACTATAACCCCAAACTGTTTTAAATGCACTAAGCTCAATGCCCCACCATCAACTCTGATGATGACTTCTAAAATCTATAATAAGAATATGATATATGAAAAGAACTACGCAGTTTTCTTGGTTTCACCATCTTTGAATTTCAACCTTGAAATTCAAAGTGAACCTCCCCTTCTTTAAGAATCTTGGGAGACTACTAAATTAAAAGGATGGCATGCATAATAATACTACATATTTTCAATTTTAAGTGTTTCATATATTTGTTCCAGTTAGGTATTCATGGAATTATGATAATGTAAATAGAAGAGCCTAAGGTGAATTAGCAGATGTTATTTTGAAACAAGGGTACACAAATAGGTCTGCAGCTTCATTTAGACTGCATGCAGAGAACAAAAAGTGGACAAAGTCACTACAGTATTTTAACCTATACGAATGCTGAAGATTAGTCTTTTTCTCCCTCTTTACACACCCTCCCTTAAAAGAGAAAAATTCCATGCCCAAACTACTTTATTTCTTTTCACGTTCTGCTACATCTTCTCCTTCATCAAAGGTTCTTCAGTCTCCTTTAATATATTTCAAGTTGGGGAGCTCAGGATGCTATAACAAACAGGAATTTGTCTGAGCTTGGCTGGATTCCCTCAACTGCACCCTCATCCACCAGTTGTGGATGACTGGTACTAGCCAACTGTAAAGCACTGTTCCTGAACAAGTAACAATTGTTAAAATAAAAAAATTAGAGTTTGGTCTATGTATTGTTCTGGGCTACTATCAAAGGAAGCACTTGCATGAAAATACAAAAGCAGGAAACAGTAAAAAAATACATTATGTGGCACCAGCTCTTTGCCAGCTTCAGTCCTCACTGCGTATTGTATCACACCAATAAAGAAAAGGTGCACTGTGAGAGCAGCTTTAAAGCAAAAACAAGTGACAAAAATCAAAACAAAACCCAAACCAAACAGCCATTCCCCTACTCAAAAACAAAACAAAAAATAAAAAGTATTAAAAAAAGCAGACTGAAGACTAAAGCACTAAACAATTGTGACAAGAAAAAAATCTTAACAAAGGTCAACGTTGTCCCCAAGACAACATTTTTATTTCAGCTGTCAGCTTTGAAAGCCAGATATATACAAATGTCAGTAAATGCAAAAGGTAAAACTTAGTCCTCTTATACAGACATACTGGCTTTCCAGATATTCTCTTTTTTTTTTTTTTAAATTATGTACCAAGGTTATAATAATAAATCACAAGGAAGAATACCAGTTTTAATAGTATGCTGATTTACTTACACAAAACTGCAAATTATTAATTTTAATTCACTCCTGTCCTCTCCTGTCTTGCATGTCTCTGAAAAGACCCAAACAGCACTAAGGTGTGGCTGGACAAAGAGCACACTTGACACTTCTGTGTGAAGCTCCCAGACAAAAATCAGCTCTTGGCAAATATTTACTTTCCAGTAAGTGAACAGAACTTAAAATCACAAGCCACAAGAGAACAAACAGGCTTAAAGGTGCATACTTCAAGCAAAACTGTTCACAAGGCTGTAAGGTGAAATTGCATAGCAACCATTAAAAATTTTAACATCAAAACAATTCAGAGGAAAGCTAATGTCCTTCCAAACAGTTTGATGGGTGTTACCGTCTTTGAAATGGGTACCAATGTCTCTACTGACTTTGGCTCCTGAAGCAGACAAGGGTCTGCACGAGCCTGAACTTCTGAGCTTTGGGGTAAAACAGTGGGTCCAAGGGGGCAATGGGCGGCGGGCGGCTCGGGAAGGCTGTACCTTCCCAGTGCCTCAGCAATGGGGAAAGAAGAGGCAACCTGCGGCCGGGAGTTCAGGATCAAAGGAGGCCGCGCCCTCCCAAAGCCGAGAGGAAAAGCCCGCGGGCGTGTGCCCCAGTGCACTCCCCCCTTTATTCGGATAAAGCTGAAGGACCACCCTGTCTCCTTTATGTACATCAGCCTCTGGTGTTTGTGGATTCTCCTGACACAGCGAACAAAACATACGCATCACAACACGCAGCCTTCACTAACTTCTTCCTGACTGTTTCTATGCTCTTTTTGATATTCACAAAGCATGTAAGAAACAAGCAAGCAATGCTGTCAAAGAAGCATACAACACTTAAACATAAACTAGACACATAAACACTATTTAGGCTAAAAATAAATCCCTGAAGAGAAGATAAACTAATTGTAGACATTACACTTTTTAAAATATGCTTTTAAAAAAGAAAATACATTTTAAAACCAAAGCATGACATCTAAAACGACCTAGTTTTCTGTTTTCACCTTCAATTGCATGAACGCTTTCAAAAGATTACAAAAATTATTTTGACAAAAAGATACTCATGATATGAGTTCTTCTGAGTAATTGGTATTAAAGTACCTATTTTCAGCAGTTTTATGTAACAAATCCACCACCTTTCAGCTTGCTCAGGCTGAGAACAATCCAAAATAGCTAGTGTCAACACTCTGTGTATGAACGTTCATTTCAGAGACAGCCCTTTTGCAAAGCCTGATTGTGCTTTAAGCTTACTTTCTTCCCGAATTCAAACTAATTTTTCTAATATTTTTTTCTGTAAGGAAGAGTCTGTGCTTTTGCAACTGCTCCACACAATCTGTGTTATCTGTCCTGCTCAGAGTCACAGGCACTGAATTCCATTTCTGTTCTTAGTCATGCATGGCTCACTCTCCATGCCCACAGCATCTCCCGTCACTCTCAGCACTGCTAGCAATGCACAGTCAAGCCTGACCTAATGTGCTCCCCTGGAACAGAAGGCAAAAATAAACACAGAAAGATGGAAAAAATGCTAGCAACCCTGGGTTCAAATTTTACCCATCTTGCATAGCATCAAATAGGCCACTTCAAAATGTTTGCAGCTTCACCTCCTCGTGGTCCATGTGACAGGCTCTGGTCAGTTCACGTGTCTTTCAATTTCCATCTGACTTTATTGCCTGGCTTTGTTACTGAATACCTTATCAAGCCCCAAATAGGTTTTATCAACTCTCAATTCAATCAAATAATTGAATCAGGTAAGGTTCTGGGATTTGCTCGATGCAGACCATTTAGAAAAAGAAGTTTCCTGATGAGTTACTTCAGGAGATCTGTGCATGAGCCTCTGAAACCCACTGCTGAGGGCAAACTGAGGAAATACAGTAGGCTTTCCATCTCTCACATCTTGTGCTCTGTTTAGCAATAGTGCATTTATGCCATAGTTTTCCCATTAATAATGCTGCTTTGTGTTAGCTGTCCTCAGATGTTGCACAGCAAATCCTAGCTAGCCGACTATTTGTTTCCCAACTCCCACTTTTTGCTCCTTAAACATTACTGGAGAGAGGACTTTAAAAGAGGAAACATCCTACAATACTAGGTCAATTAATCTCCATGTCAGCCTGAGGGCAATACAGAGGCAGGCAGAGAAGGAACTGGCAGGATGGCAAAGATAAAGCGGCTGAGTAGCACAGTTCAGTCAGGAGCAGCACAGGGCTGAGCACGAGCTGACAGCCTCCCAGTACTGCCATGGCAGGAGCACAAAGCAGGACAGTGATTAACCAGCTTGACAAAAAGGAAAAAAACAAAATTAACAGCTATTGTTGATACCTGCATGGATCCCCAACTTTTTTTTCAATGACACTGAACTTGGCTTGGAAAATGGGCTTGGGAAAAACTTTGACAATGACTTCTACAATCGATAATGATACACTGCAATAAAAGTATCAAGTGTATTAGGAATATAGGAATACACTTCTGTGCCTCTGCTGGGGGGAAACCTACCTGCCTGAGGGGCACTCAGCTGCTGGAAAATCTGCACCGATTGAACCAAAGTGCCAAGAAACACATTAGTAGGGAGAAATTTGATATTGGCTCTGCAGAGGGCTGGCTGAAAAGTGTAATGTTTTTTCCTCACTGGCATCTCTAACCTTTCTGACACTACAAATGCTTCTGCTGAGTGACAGCAGTATCCCTCTGTAAATGATGGGGCGGATTTCAGAGCTACTAGCAAGGAAGGAAATGCAGCTCCTGAAATTCCCACCTATGCCCACATGAAGCCACAGATTTCCCTCCTACACTGACACAAACTGTTCAGGGTTTACAAGACAAATAATTTTATGCAAAAGAAGAAAAAGCAAGAAAGAATCCAGTGACAATCCAAGCTTTGGTATGCTGGTAAGATCAGTTTCTTGGTTCCTTAAGGCAAATACACCTAACCATTCACAGCCTCTCTGAAGCTCAGCTGCATGAGTTTGATATACACCAAGCAGAAATGAACAGTTGGGTCGACAATTTAAATACAGCAGCCAACAAATCATAAATCAAAGTGGATTTGAACTGAGTATACAGAGACTCTCCAAAAAATGCTTAAGGTCCGATAATAGTAAAAATGAAAACTACTGCTTTAAGAAATTTAGTTCAGTTCACAGCTGTCCAATAGGCTACCACAGGAACATGGACATATCACTATTTAAAACGAGGCTTTTTAATTCCATCACAGAGAAGCAGACAATACGCTGCACGGAACAAAACAGCTACCACGAACCGGCTCGGCCCAGAGCGAAGGACCCCGTAGTTTCTTTCAGGGGCTGCCATGCCCAAGAACTGGGGAAGGCAGCTGTGGATCGCAGCTCTGTGGGAGCCTGGTGACAGGCCATAGGGACAACAAGCTCAGTAAAAGCAGAAAATTGTGCTCCAACACGTTCCTCCATGCCTTCTCTCACACGGCAAACAAGTAAGAGACAGCCTCACCCTATCATTCATAAGGAGATTTGGTTATATGTGTGACTGAATACTCAAGTGAAAATCTTTCTCCATATTAAAAAAAAACTTAAATAAAATTCCACCCATGAGAAAGTGCCGTAAATCTGATATTCCAAGGAAGCAGAAGCAATAATAAAACATGTTAATTAATGATGGGGACAAATACTCCAGGTTCAAGCAATCTGAGAAGAACCAGCGATTAACTCAACAGTATCTCTGGGACAAATAATTTTCCTTTCCCCATAACTAATTTATCTTTTGCCAGTGGGGTTCTCTCATACATGGAGATTTTAACTTTATGGCACATTAAAGTTTAGCTGTATCATATTACTTAGTAACTTATAGGACAGGATCATTTACAATCTTGCCTCAAGGCCTTAGAATCCAGCTTAAAACAGAGACTCTGAAAATGAAATTACCCTGACCTGGCCAAATGCCAATCCCAAGGCCACTGCCCACAGCAACTTTCTTTTCCTCAGGCTACCTTAACAGAACTTCTAATAATGTTCCTGAAGATGTGATCTAACATCATCCATTTAATTGGACAAGCTCTTCTTATGACAAAGAACAGAGACTGATGCCAAGCAGTCATTCAAATCAGACATGAGCAACGTGTTGGCCCACTGTGGAACATCTGAGCACATTTCACACATTTTACAAATATGTGCCTTTGGCACAACGGGGTCATCAAGTTATTTCTATGACTGTAAGACAGCCAATATAAGTCAACAAAACCTCTTCTCATACTTCTATTTCTCGCCTTGCATGCCTGATCTCATTTTGGGTTAAATTTTACAGCTTGTATTTGTTCAGTAGGTCCCAGGTCCTCCCCTCTGTGCCTCACTCTGCTGCACAGTATGAAGAACTGGAGAGCAATGACCCTGCTCACAGTCCAAAACAAACTACACAAGTGAAGAACAGCCCTGCCCCAATGAGATACCCAGGGTCACCCTGGAAGACCTCACAGTGCACCACACGAGTAAGGCACAGTGACAACTTGTTTCCATACAACAGCACCTTAAAAATTTAAAACCCATTATTTAATACATCCTATATGTTAAAATGTCCATCTTCTCTAGAATGGCTGCCTGCCAAAAACAAGCCATCACAAAGCATCTCACATGCCCTTTTTGATTTCATTACACAATAGTGTTTTCCAGACATTTAAAAACCCCCACAGTACGTGCTGGTTTTAAGATATAGCTGAAGATTGTCTTCAATATTCAGTCTGGGTCTGAGTCCTCTATTGAGCAGTTTCCTACAATAGCTTTTGTAATACACTGTATTTAATTTTGAGTGATGAGTAGCAGCATTTCACTCAACTTCAATACCACACATCAGCAAGGCATTCAATCACTTTAACAACAATTTGTTGTTCAGATTCTAGAAATTCAAGTCTGGCAAGCTCTTTAATATGCATGCGTACGTTTCATAGAAAGCAAAAAGCACATTTCCCATTCTGCTCAGCATGTTCAAGTCGTATCTTCTTTGCAGAAATGGACCACTTTGAAAGGAAAATCCCTGAATTAATACAAAACGGTATCTGAAACCCAGTAGCTAACACTGATAAGAAAGGTAAAGAAAGTAATTTCTAAACCTCCATTGGAGATGGGATACTAATTGTTCAATTTGCTGTGAAACAGATTTCAGAAACATAATGGGAAGGGGGAAAATTGCATATTACCATGCATGCAAGAAAAATGTTTGAAATATCCTATTTATCTTTCCTCTCTAAGGGATGTGGATTCTTTGTACTCCTTGATGACGTGAATCAATCAGATCAGCATTCTGGGAATCGAGCCTATTCCCATTTACCAGTGTAATATGATCACTTAGCATAATTAACACATGATATTTCATAACTGCCATGGACTTGGACCAGATCTGAAACGTAAATATTTGCCAAACTGCACATCTTAGTGCCCAGTGCTATACAACGGTGTAACTTAAGACACTCACTTGATTTGCTTTCTCTTCTGGGGGCAGAGTTAAGGCTGCTGTGGGAATTCTCACTTTCATAACATGAGGCAGCTTAAATATTATAGATGATGTTACATTAATTTCTGCAGTATCAAATTTTAAAGGTGTGGAAACAAGATGAAAGATCTCACAATACAGCAATCATTTCAAGTGGCACAAGAATGAACAGAAAGAAAACTCCTGGAACAAATAACAACCATTTCAATCTTCCCCAACTATCTTTTCCCTTGTGTACTCCATCACCCAGCTCTCCTAGGACACAGTAATCAACAAACCACCATTCTGTGTGATTTAGAGCATGGCACACATGCAAAAGGCAATCAGAAAAATCACTGCAAGATGTAAACACACAGCAGCCTTATGGAGAGACATTTTATGACCAAGCCAAGACTCTTTATAACAATCTTAAATTCTACAGCATGAAATTTCATAGGTTCTTTATCTTACATACTGTAACATTGTGTCTCATCTACTATAAATACAGATGTTACCTGTGTCAATGCCTAACACCCTCCCCACCTATCTTTTCATTCTTTGTCTTGCAACAGAAATATCAGGAAGCTATTCACATCTGTGCTAGTTTTGGGTTTTGGTGTTAGTTTTCTTCACAATGGCTGGTACAGGGCCATGGATTTGTGCTGAACAGAGGGTTGATAATATAGAGATGGTTTTGGTGGTGGCAAGCAGGGCTTACACAGAGCCAAGGCCTTTTGTGCTTCTTGTATTGCCACGGCGAGGAAATTGGGAGTATGTGGGAAATTGTGAAGAGACACAGCTGGGACAGCTGACCCCAACTGACCAAAGGGATATTTCATATCATACAACATCATGCTCAGCGTATCAAGTGAAGGAAGAAGGAGAGAGGGAGGAAGATTAGAGAGATGGCTTTTGTCTTCCCAAGTCACCATTACTTGTGATGGGTCCTGCTCTCCTGGACATGGCTGGACACCTGCCTGCCCGCAGGAAGCAGTGATTTAATTCCTTGCTTTGCTTGTGCTTGTGGCTTAACCCATGAGTTTTCTGGCTCTTACCCTTCCAATTCTCTCCCCAATCCCCTTGGTGGGGGAGTGAGCAAGCAGCTGTGTGGGGTTTGGCTGTTGGCTGTGGTTAAACCACAGCCATGTCCAATATCAAGTGCACAGATTTTAAGCTAGTTGTACACCTCCTATTACTGGTTTTTCTCTTGGAAACACACAAGTCCTACAAGCGAAATTTTCCACTGCAGTTAGACAACAGAACTATCTCCCTGACATTGAAAACACTCTCAGGATATTTCCCAGTTCTCTCTTAAATAAACAGTATCCCTAAGTCAATGCATCTTTGCCGTATCCCCAAGACTGAGCCATTGAGCAGCATCACCTCTAATGATGATCTACACAAGAGTAAAGGAAAGCTCCAGCATTCCTTTTTCATAGCCTCATCTAACATGTTCTTAGCTTTTCCCAGTTGCAAGGAGATTCTTTCCCTTCACAGACCATAATCTCTCATCACTCATCTCAAAATGTACAACAGTAGATGTTCTTTGCCTGCAGCTGTCATGACAAGTTCTACACAGCAGCACAGAAGCATGAGACAGTTCTTGGCAAGCCAAGCACAAGAGTGGACTGTTAGCTCTCTGCTGCGCTCACTGCTTGGATTTATCCAACTGCACTCCTTGCAGCCTTTGGCAGAACACATGGCATTCAGCAGAAAGGCAGATCACCTTGCTTTCCCTAAAGGAGCAGAAGTTGCTTCTTCTATTCTGTCAGAAACTTAATGAGAGGCAAGCAGTGCCACATCTTCCACCCGCTCCCAGGCAAGGCTAAATCCCTGAAGAACACAGGGAATGTAACAATACACAGCAATGTGCCTGCAGCTAAGACACCTAACCCCAGGCTAGCCCCGAGTTCCACCAAGATGAGTCTATTTTTCTAAGCCTGTTTATAGAACTACCCTTGCACAAAAGGATAAAACTTAGGTGGACTAACAAAAGTGCTCTCAGTAGGAACCTTGTTTCATTCTTCCCTGTCTCCTTTCCCTAAAAACGTCACAGACAGGTAAGAAAACAGAGGAAAAGGAATATTTCCATATAATGAAGAGGATTATTGTCCTCCTCTGTTACATTTCCTTTGGTACTTATGGCAGCACTTGGAGACAATCCCAGCAACAACCATGTTACTCTGGACTCTCTCAGCATTTGTGGCAAGAAAATAACAGATTACAAAAAGGTTTTGTAAGGGCTCAGCATTGGACCAACTCGTCTTCCCTTAACAACAATATGAGCAGTATTAAAGATAAGGCTTAATGATTCCAAGAATCCTTCACAGAGATCTTACTTACTGAGGTAACTAGATATACACCAAGGAAAAAGTCACAGACCAAACCTGGAAAAAAGAAGAAGAACAAAATTACTTTTTTTGTCTTTTGGACCCACTTCCCACCACAAACATAATTAGCTTAGGAGGACAGAAAGGCGAGATTTAGGGAGATTTGAAAAAACAAACAGGAAAAGCTATATCAAATTCAACGTGCTTCTGAACAAAAGGAGTAAGTCTTAACACTGGTCTCCAGGGCATAATATACTGATTTGATCTGGACTCAAGTTTAAATAATTGCAATAGGCAAAATATTAAAACAGACTTACAGAAAACTAAAGGGAAAACAGAGATCACAAGGAAAAGCAAAAGCTGCGTGTCTATTAAATCAAAAATACTAGTCAGAAAAATCCAGTGCTTCTATCCCTTGGCATTTAGGTGCCCCACTATCACCATGACTCCTGATGAACTGCTTACAGCAGCCAAACTTAATTAAGCAAGACCATTCCTGACGAACTCTCCTCCAGTAGCCTTGCTTTCTAACTGGCGCCACCTTTGCTTCTAGTACAACAAAGTCCTTTGCTTCTAGGACAACTGCTGAAGTCAAAACCACACAAACACACACAACAGAAGGCACCCCACCTTCTCCAATTCGTACT
>WAAG01016800.1:11838-25238 GCA_013390105.1 Tichodroma muraria
ACAGATCAACTTTCTTTATCACTGATGTAAGCCAGTTATGAACACAGCACAACCTGTAGTAAAGGCAGAAATGGTCTGAGAGGAGCACTTCAAGTCATGCAATCCTGTATAACAGGTAACAGTCCTAGCCATGTCAGAGGTACACTGACTTGCTTGACAAAAGCCAGCTCTACACAGTAAAATTACGAAAGGAAAACTAAATGCCTGCAAGAAACCTGTTAAAGAGGTCTTGCTGTTGGTCAAGGTAAACATTAATAATAAACTCAAAGAAACAAGACTCTTCTGACAGACCAGAACCGATGAGATGAAAGTTCATGCACAGATGCAACTGAAGAGCTCAGCTCATGCCCCCACAGATGCACTGAGTGGCTTGGGTAGGTATCAGACTGCTGCAATACAGGAGTCGATACAAGTCGTTCCTTGCTACGATACAAGGAACAGCCACTCTGCAAATCCTTCAAAAACTTGAATCTTTCACTATGTTTTCTACAAGGGTAGGGAACTGTACTCAGCAGCCAGACAACCTGTTCAATCCACAGTTCACAGAAGAACGAAGTGAGGAGATAGGTCTGCCTTCCAAAGCAGAAGTCCTATAACATGAGGGCTAACAAAACCTAGAAGAAAATGCAGATCTTCTCTTCTAGAAAGCTCCTGACTGAGCACTTATCTCCAGGTAACCATTAGGTACATCACCACACCTCCGTCCTCTGTCCTCTAAACAAAAGCATTCTTGTCTTTCAGTTTCTCAAACCATGGCCCAAGGGCAAGCAAAGTCTGTTTGCTTTTGTAAGTAGGTGCTTTGGACAAATGTCATCATCACAGGTAAGTACCTACTTTGGTTGAGCTTGCCATGGGGATATTTCCTACCTGAAGTATGAGATGAGTGTATTTAATTAATAAAATTAAAACCTACAGTTCTAAGCACATACAGATCTTTGAAATAGAAACTGAGCTGTCCAGTGATACAAGCAGAAATAGTCTGGTAGTGATCTTCTATTAAAGACTTAAGAACATGGAGCAATGAACATCACTTCTCAGTATCCCTTAAAAGCAAAGGAGAGGGATGACTTGACACCTTCAAAACAAACAAGGGCCTTAAGAAGATTATGATAAATTACTTTCAAATTTTAAAAGCAGGAACTATATAGTACTTGCTAAAGCAGGGAGAAAGATAGATTTCTAAATGAAGCAACATTTCTCTTTAGAAACCTCTCTAAAAAGCAGTTCAGAAAAAAAACCAGCAACATATCTAAATTAGTTAGATCAGCTTTGTTTCCTTTGTGTGGTTTAATGTAGAAACAGCAAGGAAGAAATGGACCAAAGACAGCAAAACTGTCCTGTTCTTATCATAGAATGAACTTCCTCAGCTCTTCAAAGAGGAACTGATGGAGAATAGAATAAGAAGGAAGAACTGAAGATAGAGACAAAATAGCTGTGAAAACCAAGCTATGATGAAACACAAGCAGGACCTCTTGTTTTCATAAAAGAAAGCAAGATGCAACAGAGATTGCTTGGGTGTCCCTGGAGAGCAGGCAACTGAAGATGGATTTTGTCAGGCTTTTTTTGTCAGGTTTTGTCTTAAAACTGACTGTTTTAAGAAAGATGTCTTAAGAAATTATTCTCAGAAAAACAGAATGGAAAGGAGAGTTTCTTGTATAAATCTTGGGAGGTAATTTGTGGTGACCATTCACCAGGAAAATGGTGCGTGAACATGGAACTTGGAAAACTGAAAGCCATCCAAATGAATTTACACTGGTGTGGGAACTTAAGACTCTGTTCTCACTTCCTCCTCCTGGTTCTCCCTAGAAAATCCCTTCTCTACTTCATGGTCCTTTTTACTTTGCCTTCTATATAACTAGAATAGAGCACACATCCAAAAAGTTCCTGATCTCAATGAAGTCTCTTCCTCTATCGATAGTCAAATCACTCTACAGATCACTGGTCCCAGCAATTACTTTCACCATGGCCTCCATATCCTAATTTCTGACCATATTCACCTGAAATACTGTCCTGGGTCTTCCCATATGAAACAGAAAAAAAATCAGTCTATAGGATTTAGTTGATCTTCCATCCTGAGCGAACATATTGGCAGGATATAGTGAGGGGAATATATTGGCAATTTTCCCAGAGTTGCAGTTCTTTCTCCCCCTTGCTCTTCATCTTTGATGGCATCCAGTAGCTCAGCATCAGGTGAGAAATTAGCTATTTATATAGATGCCTCTGCTGCTGTCCACAGTGTCCCAGGTGCTATGAATGCAATGTCTTGCCAGTCCTGATGCTTTCTCCACTGCTGGGAAACACATCAGCAAGAGCTTTTCTAACACTCAGAGCCACTGTTACTTGGCAAAACTTAGTGAGACACCACAGCAGCACTGAAGAGATCCAAATGCTCTGATGTATGAAAGAAAATCACTTAATTTATACTTGGAAGGCTTCCTTTACAGGCTTTTAGGCCAGCCATTTAGGTTTTTATTTTACAAGGAGACATGCTCCCATCTGCATGTTAGTACAGGTCTCTTCTACTGCCAGAACCATTATCCCATTTCCCTAATGGTATTTTGTCCACATGTATATAAATACATATAAACAATACTGTGCAGACTGTCCTCCAGCGGAAACAACATCCTAGACATTCCCAGAACATTGCTTTCAATCTTTCACAACTTCAGCTGCACTTTCTTCAAACAAAGTCAGGTAACAACCTTCATTCACATATGGTTACAGTCTTAAAATAAGACAGAATGTAAAGCTGATTCTGGGATAAGTACATATTTACAAAATCAAGGAACTGTTTAAAATAAAGCTGGATGAACATCCTGGGCTGAACCACCTTACACTGAACTGTATGCAGAGGTGTGGGTGAAAAACAGCAGTAGAGAAAGAGAAAGCAAACTATGCTTTCAAAAGCATTCTTGAATTATTTAACCTTTAGAAAAGTGCAAATGAAAACAGGAAGTCTCCTTGCCTGTGCTCAACATGAGTTTGGCGTACAGCTGCAATCACCATAAATGGATCGTCAGCATACTGCCATAAGGCACTTGAGGAGACAGCACTGACTACCCAATTGCACAAGACAAGTCGCTTGGGTTCTTCCCACCATTGGCCTAAACTCAGGATTCCTCCAACTCCTGCTCTGCCTCCCTCAATCCTTCAGGTCAAATGAACTTAACTAAGAGTGAAATTAAATAACACCAAATACAGGAGAGTTCACAGAGCCCTCTGCTCTCTAAGATTTGTACTGATCCCTGTTCCATAGTACAGAGTCTCAAAATTTTGAGCTAATCTCCTTCAAACCTGCTGACAGGGTGTGACATTTCAGCTCTCTGCTCAGTGTACCACCTCATCCTTCCTTTTCAGCCCTTCCTCCCAGGGGAGGGCCGCAGACTTCCTCTCCCTTAGCCTAGTGCCTTCTCCAGGCTCCTGCCTTCTCACCCACTCCCCCCTGAGCTCCTCCTCCAGCCTAGCCCTGCCTCCTGCCCAGACACGCCGCACATGGATAATGCAGCTCCTGTGGTCCTGTGCCTGCATGAGGTTGATAGATTCCATCATACCCTCACTGTGAGCTTACACAGACCAATCCAAGCACTTGTAAATCAGTGAGGACAGCCCAGGGCAAAGGCAGCCCCACTTGAGCAATATCAGAGGAGAAACCAAAGCCGGGTTAACGCAGTTCAGCTGACTCTAGAGACACACAGTGACTCGGCCTCAAAAATATCACCAGCTTTTCACTAGTTAATGTAGTTTGTTTCCCCTTTTGCACTTGTAACAGGGAATCATGGAAATAAACACACAGCCATTAGTCACTTCCACCTTCAGAAATATCAGGCGTTAGAACAGCATGATAGCGTTTGCATTAGAAAGGAGAACTCTGACAGAAAAAGGGAAAAGTGCTTTCAAAAACACTTTAATAAGTTTTCCTGTTATACCTTTTGAAACAAAGATTAATGCAAACTTCAAATCTTTTAAATGTGTACTACTACTTCAGTGTTTTCATAATATTACAATATCATATTCACATCATCACAAAGAAATGCTAAGCTTAATTAATACCTTTGTCCACTTAAAGGCTTATTGGAGCATATGTTTATGATTTAGTCTGCCCCATCTGCCTGGAGCTACCCCTACAACTTGCCTGTTTTATACTTTTGATTTTAAAA
The DNA here is from genome assembly GCA_013390105.1 of Tichodroma muraria. Classification (NCBI taxonomy): domain Eukaryota; kingdom Metazoa; phylum Chordata; class Aves; order Passeriformes; family Sittidae; genus Tichodroma; species Tichodroma muraria. Next base: position 15,996 of record WAAG01016800.1, read on the forward strand.
GCTTTTTAGCAATAGAACTTTTTCACCCCTCCTCAGCAGGCAGGCTAATACATCTCACTGGCATCAAAACACAGCTCATTACTTACTCAGGATCCCGTATTCCCTATCTGTTCTTTCTTCCACGTGAAGCACAGTTAGATGCCTGCTTTTTTACTGGGCTTGCAGATAGTAACACCTTGCAGCAGCTGGGCTTTGCCCAAGGATCATGCCTCATTCTACAAACTCTAGCCCTCAAGGTTTATTTTTTGACAGCAATAGATGCAAGTGTTTGGAATATCATCAGAAAACAGAGGGAAAGGTGAGTTAGGGCATGAAAGACATTTAAGCAACAGTGCTGTCCAGCTGTATTAACACAACTCACAGAGGCATCACCTTCCCTAAAACACCAGTGCAATGAGGAAAGCATCCAGCATCTTTCACTGGAGAACAGAGTCCAGCCTCATGACAAACACACCACAGAAAACATGTCAATCAATCACAGAAAGTGACCCACAGGACAGATTTGATGGTTTCTCTCCCAGGAAACACAGCACTGACATTCAGCAACGCATGTTTCATTGAGAGAGGCTACAAGGAGCAGCAGAAACAGCCTCTGGAAGTCAGTTTTAGGAGATCAGGAGAGATGAAGTGCAGAGTGCACTAGTGATACCTGTAGTCTCCAATAAAGTATCTTGCTAACACCTGAGTAAAATATACAAAAGTTTGTATCTTCCCAAAGAGTACTACTCCTCAAAATTAAATTCTAACGTGCATTGCACTGGGTGAAGAGATGGCACTTCCTGAGCACATCCCTACTTTTCCACAATTTCACTGCCATGTAGAGAGGAAAAGACAAATACCTATTTCTGATCCACTCACATTGTCTGGGTATTGCTACGATGGCCTCACCAGGATTGACTCAATCCTGAAGTCTGTTAACAACCACAGCACAAATGGGGAAATGATCTGCTGGTCCTGGCATGGTTATTCTATTTTCTAGAGAGTCAAAGAAGACAACCCTCAGATAAGAGCTATTCCCAGGTCATACACTGTCTTTCCCCAAGCTCAGCACCATGCTTTATTGTCATCACGCTTCCTACATGAAATTTGAAAGAACATGGTTTGATCTATTCCAGAACACATCTTGAAGTGATGTCACACCAAAAAGGCACTTTGTAATTTGAGAATCACTAAAGGAAAGTGAGTTTACAAACACAAACCATTCTCCTACCCCCCCACACACACCTCTCCAGCATAAGTTGTGAGCATAGTGAGAAATGTTTTTAATTCCTTTTAGCATCTTAGCAACACATCAGCATCCTAAAACCTTCCTTCATTTCTTCATCTGGGGTATTTACAAGTATTAAAAACTGTTTTACACACCTCCTTCCTTCTCAGACCAAATGGCTGCTTGATCTCAGGATCAGAGAATTCATGTTGGAGCAGGCCTGTGGGGGTTCCATCAGGCTCTACCTTACACAGGGCCAGCTGTTAGGTCCCAATAAGACTTTATCCCCTCTGGCCTTGAAAACCTGTGAGGACAGACATTGCACAACCCCTCTGGGCAACTTGTTCCAGCATCTGACTGTCCTTATTGCTGGAAATCTATCTTGAACCTCATTTCAACTTTCCTTTGCTGTCCTTCATGCAGTCACCACATAACAAAGTGAAGAAGCTTTGTCTTCTTGAGAACCTCCTCTAAGGTACCAGAAGGCCTCTACAGGTCCCATCCAAGTTTTCTCCAGGCTGAACAAGCCTAGTTCCCACAGCACACAATCTTCATGCTGTACCAGGGCTCTGAGGGCACTGAAAGGCCTTTAAATGCTCTCTTAGCCTCACATCCACTCCTGCTATCTGCTTATGGCACCAGGGACCCCATATAACTATGCCTGTGGCCTTCAGTGCCTGCCCAACCTGTGTTGTAGCTGTGCCCTGCCTCCAGCCACGTGTGTGAATCCTGGTCCCAGACCCTGTTGATGCACACCCTGACCTGAGATAATCACTTCCTTGGCTGCAGTCTTACTGAAATAGTCCTGAGTATTGTCAGCTGCTTCACTTCCAGGGCACAACGCTTGCTCATGCTCAGCTTCTTTAAAGCATTCTCAACTCTTTTTGTTATGCATCAATAAATCTAGTGACATTCAACATAGAAAACTAATGGGGCATCAGTCACTTGCAAACAGCACAATCCTGAAACATGATAAAAGGAAAAAACTGACATAGGTTTTCAATTGTAAAACCCAAGTACCTCGGGAATATTAACATACTACTTCTAAAATAAGCAGTCACTTCTGCTCCAGCTCTCTCAGAGTAATATCAAGACAAAGTCTTGGATTCTCTAGGGCAAACTTGCTAGTTTCACGTGTGACACAAATGTGAAAGTAACTCCTGCAATCAGTGCTGCCACCTCAGTGTTCATTCGCTATTTTAATCTGCGCCCCTCCTGTGTTTCACTTTTCTGTTACAGTTTTTTAGTTTGTGTGTTTGGGGAGACTGGGGTTAAACACTTAAAATACACAGTTGTGATGGAAATACCCTCATGGACAGGCTGAGGTTTGGCATGCTTTGGAAGAAAATAACTTAAAATAGCACAGAAAGCAAAGACTGTGGGATATGCATCTCCGATAGCTACTTTCTGCTAAAATATCCTAAAAAGCTAACACTGACATTCACAGTTAACCCTCTATCCTGCTCAACAGAGAAGAACAGGGCCATTCTAACCTTGGAGCTTTGTCTGAATAATGCAAATGACATTGCATTTGTTATGTTCTGACCCCAAGGTCTTCTTATGTAGATTTATTAATGAGAATTAGGTTTAAAGAAAGTGCAGGTACCCAAAACCAAGTTTGCCACAAGTCTTACAGGCCCATTATAGAAAAGGCTTTTTCTGTAGGATTTGCAATTTGATCATCACAGGTCTAAAAATATAAAAGGGAAAGATCTGGAGGCAGAAGCTATATTAGCTCCATCACGTTTCATACTTGGAGCTCAGGAAAACTGCAAAATGGAAGCAAACGACATAAAACTGCAAGGAATATTTTTCCCTTGGTGTTCTCAAGATCACATTGATAATTTATCTTTTGATGTTCTAGAAGTTATTGAGTGCTAACTTTGGCCCCACATTCCATGCCAACACAACTCATATGAATGCACACTTCAGTGGCTGCTATCCTTTTTCAATTATACACCCTGGTACGAAAGACTCCGCTACCAGCTTAACAAACAAACCATTAAAACAATTTGTGACACCTGTTACTAACAACTTTGCTACAGGAACATGTTAAGTTTCGGCTTCCACAGGCAACATTTAGGCCCATCTAGGAATGGGCCAAGAGCCCAAACAAACTGTGATTTGACTCTCATGGCTGTTCTAGAGAATATTTAACTTTTGCCAGACATATCCCAGGTGACTTATGCCCAAGTCTTTAAGTTCAGTGCAGTCAGGTAGGAAATTCAGGTGCCCCCCTTCCTGTGGTTCAAACCACAGAACTATACAGAGTAAAAGCACAGAACAAAAGAGCTGATAAAAGGATTCAGTAGATAAACACAGCTCACCCTTGTAGTCGAATTTTTTTCCTTAACACAGTATCCCCATACCACAGGTCCTGCCCTGTGCCCATTAGGAATCCCTGGAGCTGCCTCTTCCCGAGAGGCAGACCTCACAGAACTCCCATCTCCCACCAGGAGCACGGTGACAGGCGGATATCCCAAGATTCAGCAAGAAAAGTTTCCAAAAGCTCAAACAGGAAAAGGCCACGCTGGAGTCAAGTTTTACATAAGAAGGGGGAAGGCAGGAACCGCTGGCTCCGCGTCCGCGGGCGGCTGCCGAGCGGAGCTGTCAGCCCACGGCGGGCTCGCTCGCTCGCTCGCTCCACGCCGGCCGGGGCGCCGCCTCCCCTCACGCGTGCCCTGCGCGCCCCCGGCCCCTCACGGGGCCGCTGCACCTCGGGCGCTGCAGCGCTGCCCCAGGGCTGCTCTCCCCGGCGGCGGGGGCAAATCCATCCCCAGCCGAAGCCATCCGCTCCCGTGCGGGATGGGCACCGCGGGCTCCCCGGCAGAGAGCCGGACCGCGGACGCAGTCGCCGCTGGGCTCGTCTCATCCCTCTGAACTAACTTTCCTGTTTCCGCAAAAATCACACAGGCACCGGAGGGGGTGGGGGGTTATTGTTTCCGGCAAACGCTCCTCACCCCTACGAGCCACCCGCAGCCCTCCCGCACCCCCATCCCGCCGGGACGCCGCCGCTCCCCAGCATCTCCAGCGGCCGGGCCGGCATCCCGCGACCCCCGCGACGGGCAGCCCCCGGCACCCCCGCCCCGCTCCTGCCGCCTCCCCTCTCCCAGGCCAGGAATCGCCCGCGGGTCCCCGCCGCCCCTCGTCCCCCGCGGCGCCGGGTCTCACCCGCGCGTCCCTGGGCCGGGCCTGATGGGGCCGAGTGCCGGGGGAGCGGCGGAGGTAGGGCAGGACACGGCCCCAGCTCCTGCCAGCGGAAACGGGAGGAGGGGCTCGGAGGACCGGCGTTAACGGGGAGGAGCTGGGGGCGCTGCCCAGGGGAGGCTCCAGCCCCGCGGAGGAGGGATGGAGGGAGGGAGTGCTCCCGGCTCGCTTCTCCAGCGCACCCCACCCGCTCCATCCTGCGCCCACCGGAGCCCCTTTGGCAGAGTCCTGCCTGAAACCAGCTCTGCTCCCTCTGCCGCCCGCGGCACCCTCCGGGAAGCCCCTGGGGTGGGCGCCAGGAGCATCCCCCGGCGCGCCCTCCCGGAGCTGGCGGGATAAGGGGGGCACCGACCGGCCCCCCTCAGCTGCCCGTGCCCCGAGGGACCCGCGGCTGGGCGTCCCCTCCGGGCTCAGGTAGGCAGGGATGGTGCCCGTGCCCGCAGGCGGCCCGGAGTGCAGCAGCCCTGACCGCGGCTGCAAACGGCAAACCCGGGCTGAGACGCTCGGTGGTCCGAAGGCCACCACGACTGCCAGTGTGTTGCTACGGCTTCTAGCACAGGGGGAAAGCGTGCTTTCTGAGTGCTCCTCTGAGCTTTCTGCCATCGCAGCAGGACTTGTGGACAGGTGTGGGTAGGTCTCTTCTCCAGGTAACAAGTGGTAGGAGAGGACACATCATCAAACTGAGCCAGGTGAGGTTTAGACTGGGTATTAGGAAATATTTCTTCACTGGAAGGGTGTTCAAACATTGAAACAGGTTGCCCAGGGAAGTGATGGAGTCACCATTCATGGAAGTATTCAAAAAATGAGTATATATGGTGCTTAGAGACTTGTTTTAGCGGTGGACACAGCAGTCCTGGGTTTATGGCAGAACTCTTGGAGGTCTTGACCAATCGCAGTGATTCTTATCTGTGGTGCTCTGAGAGGGGACCATAAGGGAGATCTTCTGACATCATATAGAAAGTCCCCACCTGGCTTCCTCTGAGTGTCAGTGGAAGTGCAACAAAAACATAATGAAGTCAACTTTAAACACTGTCTTCAGCAGAAGGCTCTCAAGTTCTTAGCTGGGGAATGTTCTGGCATGGACCACTAAGTGAAGTGTTATGTGCTGGGGGAACGACCTAGAACTGGGGCAGAGATGCCAGAGAAGTAGAGCAGTGCAGTTATGGACATGGGCCTCCTGAGGAACTGCATTTTACAGTGTGTGAAGAGCAACTCAAGGCTTTGCCATAAATGTTTTTGCAGAAGGAAGATCTGTTTCGCATTCCTAGGTCCCCTGTGTATTCTCATTTCCTTCTCTGTACTGCTGCTGCTGTCACACTTCTCAATTCAAGGGGATGTCCACATCAATATATTCTCTTCTACCTTCTGTCATGTCCGAAGTGGATTTTTATAAACTGCTTGGTTCAACAGACTTGAAGCATCCTGGTGGCAGTGCTGCCAGCAGCACAACTGTCATTTGCTGCATGTTTGTTTCTCTCCCTCCCAGAAGAGAAGCATGTGCAGCAGCTCTCTGTCATTTATTTACATGCAGAAGTACACAAACATTGCTGTGTGTTTACCTTAAGACAAGCAATGCAGGAAATACGTCTTGGAATGCACCAAGAGATAAAGAGATCTGTGGAAAGAACTTCTGGTTCTTTGGTTCCAAGAAGGCTCCATCTCCTGGATGTTGTAGCTCTAATGCAGCAAATACCATTATAGCTGAGGACTGAAGGATCTTCATTCCAGAATAGATGCCATAAATAACTTAAACTTTGGAAATAAACAAATACTTCCTTAAAAGACAAGCGGCACAGGAAGTCAGCAGACAATGAGAACACATTTGAGACTTTTGATGGTGGTGTTATTGTTGGTTGGTTGTTCACTCTAAAAGAAACAGCATGATGTTGTGTTCTTTACCTGTTGCATAAGCAAAGCAGCTTTATACCTAGGTATATGGGATTTCTATAGTTCAAGTCAAACTGAAAAATCAATATGTGAAATCAACTCATCATTTGGTGTCTACCATGGAAAAAAGGTAAAATGTGCACAGGAAAAAAATAAAACATATATGGGAGTTTTGTGTGAACCTGATCATTTAGGGAAGAGCTTGAGGATCACTGTGAAACTGAGGACTGGAGTGGCTGATACTGTAGACACACTTTGCACCAAGGAAACTGCTTTTATCTGCAGGTGTCTTCTCAATTATGCCAGTAAATTTAGGAAAGTAATCTGTTTGACCTGTGTTTCAGCTTCAACTACCTGTCTTCCACATGCAGCCAAATCTAACACGTGGGCACTCTGATGTTGTCCATACAGTGAGGAGCAGAAGGAGTTGCACCTCATCAGCACCTTCTCCCAGGCAACCAGCAACAGGATGAGAGGCCACAGTCTTAAGATACACGAGGCGAAGTTTAGGCTAGGCATTAGAAAAATGTTTTTCACAGAAAGAATGGTTCAGCATTGGAATGGGCTGCCCAGGGAGGTGGTGGAGTTACCGTCCCTGGAGGTATTTTAAAAAAATTTGGATGTGGCACTTAGTGCCATGGTTTAGTTGATAAGGTGGTATTAGATCATAGGTTGAACTTGACAATCTCAAAGGTCTTTTCCACCTCGTTAATTCTGTGATTCTTTGTAATCCGTTCTGAATCCATGGCATCTGACCAGCAAACCTGAAGGCTAAATGAAGTTTCTGAGAACAGCTTTGAGTAGCTGCATTTGAGGCATCTAGAAAAGGATGCTTTCCAGTGTAATTCACAGGATGTACCCCCTCTACTGTAATAGCAAGTCTGTGGTTTTGGTCCCAGCCACCAATTTCAGATGAAATCATAACATGGCAACAGAGCTGAATCCTGTGGGGAAATTAAGGAGGTTGAAAATCAAAGTCTTTGCTTCTCTTTTTGACAGAAAGCGATCATCTGTCTAGATTTTCTAACTTTGCTTATATTCAGTTTCTTTCCATTGTTATTGCTGTATTTTACACCTGAAAGAGATGAGGGGGGTGCTTTTCTCTAAAGATGCTCTATTAGTTTTCCTCAGAATGAGCACCAGTACTCTTGTGGCTCATTTAAGAGGCCAAAACTGTATGAATCACAGATTTGGAGTCTTGACTAATTGCTGAACCAGCGTGTTAAATGCAGGCAAATATGGCTTCCAGTGTAGTAAATCTGGACCTGCTGTTCAAGAGGATTGGGACTGCACCATTGGTCTGTGAGGCTACAGATGGAGCTGTGGTCGACCTAAACTTCTGGCTAGCCTTCCCTCACAGAGACTGGCCCTGATCTTGCTGTTTCATTACAAGCATGCAAGTTGTCTGCTGCCTTCCTGCTTGGTTTTGATGTAGACTCTGCTTGCAGGATTGGTGAAATAGCATGACCCCCTGGCAGTTTCTTGAAGGCTCAGCATGTGTTCTTGCTGCCCCGTCTACAACTCTAGAGCAAGCTTGAGAGTGTTTTCACCTGTCTGAATTAGTTCTTATTCTTTGCTGTACCCACACAAGATCTTCTGGTCCTTCAACTCCTTCAACTTCAACCACACAACTCCTTCATCTGGTCCAAGATGTCAAAGAAGCAAGACAAAAATGAGCTGGGTAATAGGGAAGAAAAGGTCACTGGGAAACCATTGCACCAAAGGCTAAAGCATGTGTGTAATATTCCAGGAAATAGTGATCCTTGGGTCTAGATACTGAAGTAGAAAGAGATTTAAATTCAATCCCTACCTTTGCCTCTAGGCCTACCTACATGTTTTCTTTGTTGGCTATGTCAGTTTAAGAAATTCCCACCCCCTCACCACAGATACATGAATGAATTCAAATGAACTTGTCTTACCTGAAGTGTTCCTTTTTGCTTTGAAGTGAAGATGAAGGCAGGGCTTCTGTCTTGCCTAGGTCTGTGTTGCTCAGACCCACGGTCTGTCTTAGCTCAGAAGACTATCAGTAAGCGGAATCATTTTACTAATTCAGTTTGACATGATTCCACAAGCAGATGTAGCTGCACAAATTAGGGCTGATAAACTGAAGCATGTACATTAGAAAAAAAGGGAATCAGTTAAATGGAAACTTTTTAAGTGCTTTAAAACATGGTTATTTAGATCTCTGTTTTGTCACTTTACCTTCTAAGGTCTCAGTGCTGTGGCTGTAAAGCGACCAGGGGAAATCAGCTTTTAATGTTTCATCCTTTGATTTTACAGCAAGTTCTTGCAGGTTAAATTAATAATTCTGGTATTTCTGCCCCAATAGAAATTAAACTTGTAAGACACTCCGATATCCTTGTTTTCAGTTCTTTAGAGTTCAATTTAGCCTTTCCTCCTGAAACTAGGCTCTTTTTTTACATATGCTGCTATTTTGTGTTTGCTTTTCTTTATTTTTAGCAAAATTGCAACTGGCTCTTAGTTTGATGCACTGTCTGGTTTCTTCTGGTGAAATTCCAAGAAAGGAAGCCTTGGGGTCAGAGAGCTACAGTCCTTCCAGTCTTTGAAGTATTTTTGCATGGATCTCACCCATTCTACAAGGGGTCAGAAGCCTTTTAGTCCAGATCAAAATTTCCAGTACATCTTTTGCCTCTTAGCTTTACTAAATCTTCTTCATCTCTTGGCCTACATAATAGTGAGCTCTCCCAGACACATGAATTTCCTTTTCCTTTCTCCACTGAGTTTCAAAGGCAGGTAGATGTCTCTTCCTGACCCTGGTTATTGACACCGGGGAGCTGTGAACTCCAAGAGCAAGCACAGAAACAAATAGTGCCAGAGAAGAATCTTCCAATGCCATTAAGTTGAAAAAACCCTTGCATAATTGTCCCAAAATGAACTGTGCAAAGATTTCATCCTCAGCCTGATGGTTTGTGTTTACTGCC
>WAAG01016803.1:3584-14219 GCA_013390105.1 Tichodroma muraria
CAGGAGTAAGGGATTTAACAAATGCTTGAGAAAAAGAAAATGGAAAAGATGTACTAGAGAGCAGTCTTCTTGCACTTCTATATGAGGTGTTCCCCAAAGCCTTCTGTCTCAGATGTATCTTATCTGAGATGGAATGGAGATATGTGACCCTGTCAGAGGTGAAAAATAAGGACCAATCTAGCAGANAAGGAATTTGTTTGTTCTCAGAATGAATAGGACCCAAGAATAACCCGGGTCTCATGTGGTGAAAATGACTTCAAACCCCTCAGTAAAGAAAGCTGGCATTTATGTCAGAGCATTAATTAGCACTTAAGTTGGAACAGTTTTGATCATTTCAGACGTGCTGTCAGCTTGTGATGTGAGCCTCTCAGCAATCCAAGGCTTAGCTAGAATCAGTAACTGGGTAGGTCAGAGTTGAGGTGAAGAAGAAGCAGAAAACACTGAAAAATACTGGTGGGGATTCGGTCAGCTGCCTTCAAAGTCACTTGAGTCAGTGCTTGAGGGGATGCCCTGGTGACATTTGTGACAACTTTAAAGCAAGGTGTAAAATCGCAGTTCTGAGGTGTGTGGGCAAAGCCCCCATGAGACCTGTAGTAACAGTTGCAGTGTCACTCAGGCAAATCTTCCTTTATTTCAATTCAGAAAAGAACCTGCTATGTCATACTGCTGACCTGAAAAGCCTGGTGCTTCTCTGCACCCTCGCCATAGGGACATATCATGGATTGATTAAGAGGTCTTTGTAAAATCTGTCCAGAACTTGACAATCCTTTTGGGTTAATGTGCTGTGAAACAGTATTTATCTTGTCCTCTGTGAAGTTGCCACACAAATTCCTGTGTGATGCTTTGGAAGTGACCTCTGCACCTATTCAATTCATGTTCCTGAAAGTATTTGGGATCTGCAAGAGTAACCTGTAAATATAGGACTGTTCTTATTATTACTGTTGTTTTCTGACATCTACTACCATGCCATAGATTTATTAAGCACACACATACTCATTTCAGTGTAGCTGCTGCCCAAATTGGTCAAATCACTTTGACACTTGTAATCACAAAGGCTTGCATTGGATGAATGTTTTATTATTTGATTTTCTGCCATCCACTTCTCAGATTTGTTGTAGCAGCAGCACATGGTCTTAATGATATTCCCCAAGACTAAGTAAGCACAGAAGCTAACGTTGTGCAGGGGATATTGTACTAGAGAGGGAAGGGTTATTTTGTCTTTAAGGCCGAGGCATTTCCCTCAGACCCTGTATTCTGCCCCTCGCTCAACCGGAACTGTCCTCTCTTACCACAAAACGTTTCACCTTCCTGTGCTGCTCTTTTCTCATCTGTGAAATGGCAGCAGAACCCTTGTATGTGTGCTGAGGATCATTAACTGGGTCTTGCAAAGTACTTCCAGATTTTTGATTGGAAGGCACACAAGAATGGAAAAATATATTACTTGCCGAGATCCCTGACGTGGCAAATTGTAACCTCCCTACAGAAGACATTTGGATGTATTTGACTTGCATTTGACTTTGATATGAAATGTATCATGATAACTGACCAGCAGAATTACTACTCCAGAAATAAGACAGTTTAGTAGTCAGATGATCTGATCCAGGTTTCTAATATGCAGAGATGTTTCTTAGCCTGTTACACACAGATGAATTCAATCTCTCCCTACTGCTGTGCCCCTGCCTCAGGTATAGTACCTTAGTTTCTTCTCGTGTGCATTTTGAAGTGCACTGCTGAAACACTGGGTTTTCTGAAGCCTATCTGGACCATTCACCTCGCCCTAAGCTTAATTTGCAGATGAGTGTTACTGCTGAGTCTGCTGACCACTTCCAGACATCAGAGCCAAAAGGATTGTGACTTCTCTGAAGAAGAGAGAAGGAAGAGGAAGGACATGAAAAGATTCAAGTCTCTGTTGTAATTATAGGAATATCTCATAATCTTTCTTTGTGACTTTGTCCTCTCTGTAAAATGATACCAATGATGTTTATGGTCATTCCCATCTGAACTGTTTCAAGGCTGATGAATGAAAAGAGTCTAATCAGTAGTTAATGCTCTTGTCAGGGGAATTTATCAGAACAATTGTACATTTATTTTAAAAACACTCCTTTGCCTGTGTTTAAAAACAAATCAGAATATTCATGCCAAGGGAGGGCTTTTCCCACCATTGAATCCTGGCTGCTCACTCCTGCTTCCAAGCAGTTTCATTTCTGAAGCCTGTGGCTTGATACAATCAGCTATAGTCACCACCAGCAAGAAAAGTGAAAGAAAGAAAACATTGAACTTGGAGGAATGATGGATTTAAAAGTCAGCCAATCATATCAGACTTTTTATATGGAGAAGAAAAAGAAAGATCATACTGCTCATGTCATCCTAAAGTGAAAATGGTTTGGATAAATCAGACTCTACAGATGTGTGTTTCCCTACATCTACTTTGCTAGAATTTTGAACATCTGCAGTGTAAAACTAGGCAATGTTCATATTATCCTGTGAGCTCTCATAAAAGAAATTTGCTGAAGCATTGATGTATAATTTCTCTTCTTCTTCCCCTTTATTTGCTTGACACAAAGCCTTTGGGGTTGGGATACCTTTCTTAATTTATATACACATTATCTCTTTGAGATACACTCTCTGGTTTTCTGGCAGTCTTGAGCTGTTTGACATTAAACTTAGTCCAAACCTCAATTATTGCTTACCTCTCCTCTGGTGCAGGGCACTGCATCTGAATACCTGGAAGTGCACATGGAGCCTTCCTCAATGAGATCATCCTGGAGCCCAAAAGTAGCTGTACAGTTAACAGAGAAATACTTGTAGGGCCTCCAAGTCTGCCCATAATCCTGGGATCTTTCCAACACCATCGCAGCTGGGCGAGGTGACTTGAACACAGCAATGACGTGGGTCAGGTAGAATTCTGTTTCAAAGTCCAGTCGGATTTCTTCTCTGTGCACCCCTTGGGCAGACTGCCACCAGGAGATGGGGTTTGCAAAGAAGTCATCTGTCATGTCAGCAGGGAGGTGGGAGTTGTCGGGCTGGTTGATGTTGCATTTGGTGCAGCGGGGCTGCCCGCAGCCAGGGGAGACGTGGTGGAGGAGGTTCTGCTCTGGGTAGAAGCAGTAGAGCTCTGTGCTGTTCTGGCCACACGTGGTGGTGGTCACTGGTGTCCTTCCTGTGGCAAGGTTTCCCACGGGAGGGTTGCAGGCATGGCCACTGCAGCGGAAGGCTTGTGGCCTCGTGGGATCTGGAGGACAGGGAAAAGAAACACAAGTAGAATTTCTCAAGTAGTTCTTACGGGGTTACCCAGGTGGCGACGTATATGTTTGGAGTCCTCATCTGGGGACTGACATTTAAGAGGACACCTTTGAAGGAGAGCTGCTTCATCTTTTCACACAAAATTTTGGGATAGTGTCTCAATAAATCTAGTCCTTGTGTTAGGTGCCTAACTCAGAAACCGATCTTTAGGAAAACTCATGCTTATGGTGCTTAACTTTGATTTCCATTCAAAATGCAATTGTGCCAGTCCATTGAATTTTATGGTTAACCAGAGAAATCCTTGTGGCTTTTACTTTCACTTTAGTAAAGCTCCATGTTGAAGGAGTGAGTCTATTCAATGACTTTATTTTCATGGTAATCAGAGAGCAAAGCCAAACTGGTCTGGACACTCAACACTTCAAGAAAAGAGATGATTCCCACCTAACAGGCTACGGGTGCTAATTACACATATGAACACATAAAGAAAGCCTGTATTTCCATAGCTGAGTGTTGAGTTCCTACTGCTTCTAATAAGATCAGGTGGAGTTATTAATTTGTAGAAAAACTGAAAATCAAGTGTCCCTTTTTTTTAGATACCTTGACATGGAGGTAGGTGATTACATTCTATTTTCCTAGTTTGCAAATACTGACAAATTTTTGGTATCTACAATGAATATATTTACTTATTTCTAAATTAAGAAAAGGTAGGGACAACTACAAAGTCTTAATGTTGTTTGAAAATCAGTAGTGTCTTTTGAACTGGAATTAAAGGTCATTCCAAAACCTTATTACTGCACTGGAGAAAACTGAATTTCTAATGACATACAATGTTCTCTTTGCAACTCAACACTCTAGAAGGAGTTAAATACTGACCTTGCAAGGTCATAAATTTAATCCAAGAGGTCACAAGCCAGATGACTGGATTTAGGTCCTACAGGAAATGACCCTTCCAATGAAACATAGGATGACCGTAAACCCTGGGTAATCTAGGAGCAGTTCAGAGGTCAGCTGTAAGTTCAAGATTCTAGGTCAAATTTTAAAATCCCTACCCCATTTATATTGAGCCTTTCCTTAGGTAAAACTAGCTTAAAAATCAAGTTAGGTCAAAGAAAGGGGTCTCTGAATCAGCCCTATGAAAGTACTCAGATTGTAAATGTTGTTGAATGAAATGGACATTCCTCCCTCCAAAAGGGAAGCTCAAAGTGAAAAAATGCATCCAGCTTGCACGGTTTTGCTACTGAGTTGATTCTGTTCTTAGCTCCTCGGTGACATTTCTGCCCAGGCATGAAAGAAAGGTCAGACACGAACGCTGTTTTGGGAAACACCTCATGCATTTTGCATTCCAGGGTTAGGATGCAAAATAGTTACTGTATGTCCACCAAATCCCATTGGCCAATGGTTTGTGCCATTTTAGCTTACATACAGTGCAAGGTAGTCTAAAACTTCAGATAACAAGGAAGGAGATCATCCACAAATGCTCTTGTCTGCTCTTAGAAACAGGTGGAAGCCATCTCCAAGGTAATTTGAAGTGTGTTGGCTGGCATCGGTTTTCTTTTAGTACCACAGTGCTGTCAGTCCCAGGAGCCTGGCAGAGCTCAGAGGGCAGCAGTGCCTGGATTACAAGTGCACCCAACAATCCTCAGATCAAAGGAATGGAAGTGCCCCTCCCCAGTCCCACCACCACTCCCTGTGCCAGCACAGACAGGAGGAGCTGCAGAGGAATCCCCATCTGGAGAGGAATGAAGATGGGGATTTTTGTCTCTGTTGGCTCCATTTTGTGCTTCCCACCTTCAGCTGAGCAGGTGATTCTCAACACTACCAGAAGTAAGCAAAGATAGAATGAGCTACAAGTGCACACCTCAAGAATGTCCTTGTAAGCAGGATTAAGTTCATGTCCAAACTGCTTGGTAAAAAGTGCTGGGAATAAGGAAGGCAATTTCTGTGTTTAAAGTGGATTCAGTAGTAATTGATTTTGCTCAGTGCTGCACAAAGATGTCATTTTTGCCGCCAGAGAATTTTAGTGGGACTGGTCTTACAACTGAGCTTTGAACAAGCATTAGTTCTGACTAAGAGTCAGGTTACTTAGTTTTGATTAAGAATGGATCCATGTTGCAAATGTTATTGGATTATAGATGATTATGTATAAATTTACCACGCAATTAAAAGAAAGTCCATCTCTATTGATGGATTACTCCTCTAAAGCTTTCATAGAAGAAATGGGATGCTGGAGTTCTAAATTAAAGGAAGTTGCATAAGGGGAAGCTTTGCAGACAAGAATGTGAGAAAGCAGAAAGGGAAACATTTTCTAAAGGGAATGGCTGCTTTTTGTATTTCCCATAAATGGGCTATTAACTTTGTATTGAATTTTTAGCAGTTTTTTCCTGAACCTTGAAAAGAAAGATCTTTTTTCTCCTGAACAGCAGTCACAAGAAGGTTTATCTGCTCTGCCTGCTAATACAGCAACATCAATAAACAGTTCCTGTCTGAACTGCAGTGTCATTAGGAAAAACAGGAGAAGAACAAAGTACAAATTAGCAGAAAGGAAGGAGGGAGATTGGAGAACAAAATCTGCAGTCGATTAAAAGCTTTGTATTTAAAGAAATCAATTGGCAGAACATTGCTTGACTGCAAGGATAGTGGAGCCTGTCCATCACTCACTGGTTCTGTGGAAACAACACGAAATATTGAGTCTGGACAGCAAGGGGAGACTGCTGAAGGAGAGAAACAGCAGACAAACACACAACTTACCCCAACTGCCAGGAGGACTCACTGAATAATTCATAGAGAATTAAACAGTTTGATTATGCATGAGCACTGCGTGTTATTGTGTTAGCTTTTACTCCATGGAGCGTGGCTTGGCTCCATAAATGGTGTGATTAATTTATTTGTTTGTTTTCTGGTCCCTCGGAGCTGTGCCACAAAGTGGCAGGTCAATGGCACATGCCCAGCACGTGTTATAACAATGGTGTTATCTGATGATTAGGGAATCATACAGTTCAAGGGAGGTCATACTATTGATATTCCTGGGACAGCATTTCAAACAGAGACCACTTACTTCACAATCTTTTAATGCACTAAAACATTGTAGACATTAACCAAAACCAGGTTAAATTATTTCTTTCTTCATTTTTTTTTCACCCTCCATTGGATACTTGACAGAAGAAAGGTCATATGGCAACTCATCCAAAGCCTGCTGATATGACTGGAAAGATGCCTAATATTTTCTGAGTGATTTCAATTGGAATTTTTATTTCTTTTCCATATGTAGATTTATGATTTTGTGTGTTCATATCTTCTGCAGAGAGTCAGGACAGCAAATTTCACATATCTCAGAAAGAGCAAAACTTTTGGGCATCCTCTGCTGTGTGTTTAATGGAGCAATTACAGCATCTATGTCCAACCTGGATTTCACTTGTTATATGTCTGTTCAATGTTTTTCTTAATAACGAAGACCTTATAAATGCTATTCTAAATCTAACCACTCTGGGGACTTAAGGTGCTCAAGTTTTTCTTTGTCAGACCATGAATTTTACCCTTTAACACTGGTTTCAACAGCTGCACAACTCTGCTTTGTCTGGGGCCAACACACAGTGAGTTTGGCAGGTCTTCATCTCCTTATGAGAAGCCTGGTGTATTTCTGCACTAAAATAGTTCTGATAACTGGAGCTAATGAGCCTGCTGTCAAAATACCTGAGAGGTGAAATTCAGAATGTGCTGTGAAATCAAGCTGCCCCCATGATTTGAGGCATGGACAGAAGAATAAGACCCCAGGCTGGGGCCCTCTTCCATATGTCCAGTTGCAGTCTGCCTGTCCACATCCTTCCTGGAGCAGCAATGGGCTCCAACACCTGCAGCTTCATTGGCAGATGAGCTGGATAACCTCAGACTAGATGAAACCAAGCCCTGCTAATAAGCAGGTCCTGCAACTGATTTTAAGCTTGATGGGTAGAAGTGGCCATTTTTGACCATATCACACCTTCTTTTCCAGGGCTCCCACTGGGATGAGAGCTGGCCCAGGTGCTGCTTCCCAGGGCACTGCTCACATGGGCAGGTCTGGGGCAGAAGCAAGAGCCCCAGCTGTTGTCAGCTCCACTAAGTGTCCCTTATGCAGGAGTTTTCAGACCACTGCAGAGTTGATTTGAGGGGAATAATGCCCTCCACCTGCATAAGACAAGGGGAAGGATTGTCCAAGTGTCACATCTTACAGTATAAAGCCAAGCTGACTGCTCCAGCCTAACAAGTAAGGTGTTTGTTTGTTTGTTTGGTTGGTTGGCTGTTTTCTTCTCCATTTTGTTTAGGGGTCTAAGGAGTCAATCTCAACAACCCAGACTGACTTCTCTGCACAGAGGTGGCAGAAGGCAAATGTTGGACTCCCCACAAATATTATGTGCCTTGTACTCCCCATAGGCTAATGAAATATGCCAAAACCATACTTCTCTGTACATGCCTCTTCTCTAAATAGAGAATCGAAAATTAACAGGCAACTCTCATGTGTTCACATGCTGATAGTTTTGCAATCTTTTATTCAAACACCAAATATTTCTTTAAAGGGACATTGAATCCTGAGCAGCGTCACCTTCAGTATCCAATTATTTTGCTGCTATTCACTATGTCCTATACTATTATTTTCAGTGAGTTTAGCTCCAAACAGAACACACTCCCTCCCTGCAAATTCACTTTCTAAGCGGCCAGCTGGGAACCGTGTTTCCTCAAAGATTCATTTTCTCTCAGTGAGTTGGATGCAGAGCAGATTTAGGCTAGTTTGTAACAGGCTGCCTTCTGCAACATGTCATCAGCTTCACAAGAGATCTCTGCAACCTTTCTGCGCTGCATGTGGACATGTGTATCCTACAGGGAGCCTACATCCTAGCCTGGGGAACCAGAGAATGCCCAGAATAAGACACTAAAGAGCATTAAAGCACGTGTACTCCCTCCCCTCATTCCCTGTCACATTGTGACAGACAGCCTTTTCCCAGGTGAGTTACTGGGTAATACGACAGCATGGTAAATTTATGAGCTGTTTTCAGTTTTTAAGAAAATAACTCTTGCGGTTATGGAAATCTGCTGTCTGTTATCAGAGGGGTTCTAGCTAGGGAATAATCTGAGCTGAAACCACTTGATCTGCCTCTGCCTTCACTGGAACTTGGAGCTTTCAGTTGTTTTTAAATCACTGCATGAAGAGTGTTGTTCCTGTCCTAATACTCTGAGCACACAGGTGAAATTTAAACCATTGAAATGCTTTCCTGTACAGGAAGAGACATTCCAAGACATTATCTCATTATCTCAAAGGAAAAGTCACCAAGGATGAACTGGTTTTTCATCAATAATTATTTTTATTTTTTTCTGACCTGATTCTTGTAATTAATCATTTTTGAACTTAAAGATGTATTAAACCACAAGAGAAAGGACAAAAATCCAATGCTTTGCTTACTTTCCTTTAAGGAATTTGTCTTCATCATAATCCAGGTATTTTTAGAACGCCATGTAAATACCATTACAGCTGTATCATTCCTATATATGTTTATTTGTACACCCCCATGTGCACACACAACTAATCAGCTTCTCCTTCTGTTTTAATCCATTTTTCTCTAATGCTAATTTAATCCTGTCCTCTGCAGGTTAACTGTCCAGTTGAGACTTCCTAAACAGTGTCTCTGATTTTTAATGATGCAATATTAAGTTAACAGAGAATAACTCAGATTCCTACACTGATGCTTTCCAAGGATGTTGTCATTTCACTCCTGTCCTGCCTAGGAAGGCAGTGTTTCATCCTCAAAACAAACATCCAGCATATCTCACTCCATCTACCTCTTTCTTTCTCTCTTACTTTTCTTTTGTTTTCAAAAATGACATACCTTTCTTTTAAGGGTGTATGAACCTGTACAACCTATGATAAGTCTTTGGAAGGAGACTGAACTATAAAACTGGGTATTGCAGGGAATAAGAAGCATTTGTATATATTGGCTAGCACAGGTTCCTTGTAAAAAATAAATCTAAAATAAAGATGTTGGCAGGATTTATTTTTCACAAACAGACCTGATTTCTATCCCCTTCCCCCTTGTCAAATTTAGGATAAATTGTTTCAGAATGGCAATATTGATTTATTTTGCTTACCTGCTTCCCCATGTCCAGAAATAAAATATTCCAAGAACACAATCAGCATGATGCCTTTATGCTGCATGGCTGCCAGTAAAATATTTGTCCTCAGTGAAGCAAAAAAGACCTGCAGTAATCTACAGGTTTGGTGCTTGCATGGCTTTTCTGTGTTTTCTTTCTTTCTGCTCACCTTCCTCTCAGTGTAGGGGTCAAGGCTGCTGTCTCATTCTTGCTCTCGTTTGAGTCCAGAGGTGTTTCTGTTTTTTTCAGGGCTCAGATGCCTTCTGGGTGTCACCCATACATTGCTCCCGATAAATAAATAAATAACGAGGGGTTTCTGCGCCTTTACCCCTCTCCATGCAGCGGGCAGGGGACGTTCACAGCTCTGACGCAGCGCCTCGGATGCACCATCGGGCGCCGAAGCGAGGCGGGGAGCTCTGCTCGCTCCGGTCCTTGGCGCTTGTTCGGATGCTATTTCGAAACTTTCATTTCTGCTCCTGGCTTTTGGTGGAGCCTGGGCTCGGCTGTGCCCGGGTTCGCCCTGGCAGCCTTCCCTACCCCGTCGCACCTCCCGCAGCCTGCTGCTCGCCGGGGTGGCGAGCGGGTCCGGGCAGCCCGCACCCGGCTTTGTTAGGAGGTGCCCCCCGGTACCTTCTCTCCCTTTGCTCCCTGCAGCATGGGGTCATAAGAAGAAAAGAGTTGGCTTTGGTCCCTGGGAGGCGATGAGAAGCAAGTGCTTTCTTGGCTCTTCTTTTTGTTTTGGTTTGTTTTATTTTATTTTATTTCCCTCCTCCCTCCGCTGTCACGGAAGCCGCTTCTCCCCCACCTCCAAGGGATTTGCTTCACACAGCGAGCGCCAGGGGAGTGGAAAACAAACCCAGCGCCAGCTCCCCGGGGCCGGTGGCCGGGCAATCCCCGGTGCGTGCCGCTGGAGCGGCTCCTGGCCGCGGCGCGGGGCTGAGCTGCGGGCAGGGGCGGGCGCGGGCAGGGGCCGCGCTCCCGGCATGGAGCGGCGATGACCGGAGAGCGGAAAGGGAGAGCGGCTGGAGAATCCTTCCTCCTCCTGCTACAGCAGGGCTCAGGGCGGGGGTCCTGCCCTCCCGAGGGCGGCTTAGCTATCCGCAAGTTTTGTCTGCTCCCTTCAACCTCTATCTAGCGCATCTCTCCGCCCTAACCGGGCACTTCTCCTCAGTTCTCCTCCTCTCTGGTCCCGTCTGGCTGCAGAGGGGATTATTAAAACATGTGGTTTTTCTTTCTTATTTTTTGTCCTGCATTTATTTATTTATTTATTTATTT
>WAAG01016803.1:14234-57534 GCA_013390105.1 Tichodroma muraria
TATTTATTTATTTATTTATTTATTTTTAAGTCGGTTCCGCACCTCCTCTCGCCTCGGTCCCGGCTGGGCTCAGCTGCGGGCGGTGTTTTCCAGCCGGATCCTCGCTGCGGGTGCGCGCGGGTGTCCCTGTGCGCGTCCGTGCCGCGGCGGCCGCGGCGCGTCCGTCTGTCCCTGCAGCACCCTCTGCCAGCCCGGCCGGAGCACCGCACCTGCCCCGCGCCCCCAGCCCGCCGCTCGCCCGGGGCCGGCGGCCACACGCTCCGGGATCGCTCCGCAGCCGCAGGCAGGAGCCGGGACAAGCCGGGCAGCGAGGGCGCTGCTGGCTGCCCGGGGCTGGGGTGTCCGCGCCGGCAGAACCCCTGAACCGGGTTCGGTAACTCTGGCGCAAACCCAGGGACACGGAGACGCTCCAGCATTGTAGCAATCAGGCGGTGAAAGTGTCCAGCCCCAGAAAACAACCTCATTCAGGGTGTGAGTTGCCCACATTTCCGTTCTCTCTTTCTTTGGGCCTCTCACCTGTATAAAACCATTAACTTCTGTTGATGTCATGGGGGAAGCAGGTCTGATGGGAGAGCAAATGCAGACGATGTTATTCTTGTACCCCTGTGTGTGCAAGGTTAAGAAAGGGTTAAAGGGTTTAGAAGAATATGGGTTGTACAAAGAAGAATAGGGAAAGATTTATTTCCCTTTGGGGTGGGAATGCTTATGCAAGGCAGGGTTATCTGGCTAGATTTTGGGGTTTCAGAATTTTCAGAATTTTAGAATTTCCTGACTTTACCCTTCCTTTTTTTTTTTTTTTTTTTTTTTTTGTATGTTTTTAATATGAAAACTCAACAGAAAACTTTAAAATATAGAGGCTTTTCTATCTCCTTTTTGTCTTTGCCTTTTGTCTGAAAGCAACTAAAATACTGTATAATTACAAAACAAAATTCTCCTGCCGTAAATGACATTATCCTTCAGAGGGTCTGAGTCTGCTGTGTGCTCAGCTCCCCTGGGATGCTCTGAGTTCTTTCAACTTGAGCATCTTCACTGGGAGCTGGGGATGTGCAGGATGTCCTAGAGCTAAAGCGGATCTGACATTAATGAGAGGCTGTCATTTAATAATTGTGCTTTGTTGTCACTGCTTGTTGACTGCTGCTTTTGTGGGGAAATGCTGTATTTTTCCATTTGCTGGTTTTAGGATATTTCTAACTGAAATGTTTTGCACAGTTAATTTCACCAGGCTTAAAATGTGGCATTGTAGTTCAATGGATGTAATAAAGGTCAAGAAGCTTCTGTATAATTTGAACAAGCCAGAATGGAGAGCAAAGTTCTCGTTGCTCTGTTAAGTGGAAAATCGAAGTTAAGTACATTCATTTACCTGTGATGCCTGGATGGCAGTACAAGACTTCCTAGTTGTTGTTGACTGTAGGGTATAAAAGTGACATAGGACTGAAAGCCTTCATTATTCCTCCCAATTATTGCCTGTCTTGAAAAATCCGCTTCCAGTGCTAATGAGTACATTTCCAGTTCAATGCTATGAAAATCCATTCATGCCTGTGAGCTGAGAGGAGCTAACACCTAAGGGGGAAATTTTGTTGTTATGATGACCACTGCTGCTGCCTAGAAGATGAATTGATGAGATTTGAGGAACTCGCCATACCAAGGGGTGTCAAACAGAGAACGCTTATCTTAACTGAACAGTGATGTGAATAATCCTTAACTTTCATTAGTTCCTAAACTATAATAACATAAATGTATAATTCTTGATGTCTCAGTCAATATTCCTGCTCCAGACCATGACTCTCACTTGGATATTGGGAGGATCAGGTTATTTGGAAAGTGACTGAATTTTCTCTAGTGACTAAGAACAGCACCACTTGACAAAGCACCCAGAGAAAAATCGGCCAAAACTGTGAATCATTCATTTTGGGGGAGGAGGGAAGAGCCAATGGCATGGCACAGAGTGGGGAGGTGTGTCACCTGTATCACCTGCCCTCTTTGCCTGACAGCCCGGGTTGCAAAAGCCAGAGGACAGTCTGTCCTCTTGGAGATCACCCTGGAGTGGTGGCACATTTGAATCGTGCAGCATCTTGCTTTCCTGCAGCCTTCCTTGTGCCTCCCATTCCTCACACCTCTCCAGTTTGCCTTGCCTTTCCTCCTCCTATTTCCTCAGCAGCTATGACCAACCTGAAGGAAATCTGTGGTGGCCTTCCTCTAAACCCCCTGCCTGAAAACAAAGGTCGGAGAAAAGGAATACCTCACGCACCTGTGAGAACACCCAATCTCACTGCTCAGGAGAAAAAGGTAACATGGGGTTTCACAGGGCCGCCTTTCTCCTCCTTTCAGATAAAGACAGCTTGGGGCAGCAAACCTGATTGCCTCAAATGCTTTTCTGAGTGGGAAGCTAACTTTGTGTGAAATGTATTTCCTTGGTGTTACAATTCACTCCATAATGGGACAAAGGAGTGGAAGCTCTTCTGTTTGCTTCCTTTCTTCTTCCTTCAGAATAATTGGGATGATATGAGGGAGATTTTCTGCCCTTCCATGAATTTAAATGGCTAAACAAGAAGCATTAGGCTTCAATGCTGTCAATCCAGCATTGTTTCTCAGAGTTGGAATTCAGAATGCTGTTGCACAACCATTGCAGATGTATGGGAGTGAAAGCGAACCCCTCCGATACAATAAACATCAAAGGTGATGAATCAGCATCATGGTAAGAGCTACACATCGGTATACTTGTATAAAAAATCCAAAGATGACTTATTTTAGCCAGTGGTCTGGGCATGCAGTTTAAGTGAGTTTGTAGAGAGTTAATTATTTGTCCCTAGTTGCGTAATTATTTTTCCTATCTTTTTGTTTAAATAGTCTTCGTACACACCAAAGTAATCGTTGCATTATTTCATGTACAAGACTAAAAAAATCAGCAGCAGAAAATAATGGTCAACGGGTGGAGATCTTTAGGAATTTGTGTGGGAGAGGATAAGGTGGGTTCCTTAGTTTGGAAGTCTGTGCTTCATCACACATAACATCACTTATACTGAGACATTCTGGTCAGAACACAGAAGTTCCTTCCCCAATAACAACTTGCACACATCTTCCTTGCCTTCGTGGGAGTTCCCCACTGGCATCAGCAGTTAAATTCTTTCAAAGTCACTTCCACAAACAGAAGAGAGTCTAGTCAAAGGGTAGAAAGAGGAACAGCTGTGAGATATCCAAAGAGGATTTATTTCAATGTCAGGAGCACTCATGGCTGAGGCATCCTGTCTGTGCCTGGGACAGCTCAGATCCATGGAAATGTGGTTACTAAGTGTGCAGAAGGGCTGTGGTGATGGCTGTGAAGATAAAGGAGTGGGGAGTGAGTTTCACTGCATGTCAGAACATTGCCAATCATCTCTGTTTTATTCCTTGCCTTTCCTAAATCACTTTTCCCCAGAAGTCTGATATAGCAGGAGAGAGTCCATGTTTCAGGAGAGGAAATGATGTCTCTCAAGAGGATGCAAAACCTTGCTCTCCAACCTGTGGAGGGGAAGGCAATGACAAACTCTTCACTCCCTATATAGAAACTGGAATAGTTCCCTGCCTTCTTTAAGGTTTGGAGCAATACGCTGATTTTCTGCCCCCAGCTGACTGTGTAACATCCATCTCTCATGTCTCCATTTTACCTACTGCATGTGATAGGTCATGCTAGTTGGGTATTTCATTAGACTATTAGAGATTTTAAGGCTTTCTTTATGATTTACTTTATGGTTAGTCTTCCACCTTAAACTCTTAAGACAATTAGAGTCTCAGCTGGTATTTGTTTCATATCTGAAAAACCAAATCTCTTTTTTTAAGAGGTGCTCCATGCTTAGAAAAGCATGTAGATGAAAGATTGTCTGTCTATAAGGTTTTTTTAAGTCTTGAGACAGGCCTCCAGATGTTGTTGACAGTGTGTAATGCTGAGCATATTATGAGACTTGTCTTTATGTATGGCTTTGTGTTCGCTTTCCAATTGAAATATTCAGAGGAAGCTTTGACAGAAGTGAAGTTAGTAATGCTTTGCTGATTTCCTCTGGACTTGTCCCTCTTTCCATATGCCTTCATTCCAGTTTTAGTTCTTATTACGGTAATAAACCTTACCACTGCCAATGTTTTATTTTCTTGGGCCTCCTTTTGCGGTTGTAACAGAAATCCTGTAAGTGAGATTTATAATGAACTGTGTGTTTTGGGACTTGCTGAAGAAGTATCTAATTCTTCCTATCATACCAACTTTAATCTTCTTGGATAAATTGAGCCGTATCTCAGAACTGATTCTGATTATATGTTTCCTGAATTCTCTTCCTTCAGCATTTTTTGCCTGAGGCCTGAAACAGCCACATCCTCTCTTTTTCCCTCCCTCCACAGCTCAGGAAACCCTAGGCTTTCTGTTTCTGAGCATCTGTATCTTAATGTACCCTTAAAATCTAGGTGTGGTGTGTGCTTTGCAGAGCAAGGATGTTGCATGCTCTGTACTCACTGACATTCCAATAAAACTGGAGCAACTTGGAAAGAATGGGCACTTCTCTGTACTGCTCAGGATCAGAAAAAATGCTATGGCTTTATCCAGACAGCAATTCCCTTGTGGATCTTACATCCAAGTCATGTTGCAGTCCCCCTGCTACCCAGCAGGATCTTCTCTCCCCTGATTGCAGTATCCTGTATTTCTGGGGTGGCACTGAGGTCAGTAATGGCCTTTGATGATCCTGATGAGCCTCTGCTGAGGTCTCCTCCCACACCCTCTGCCCATAGGCTTAGGGGCTCCATTTAGGCTGAGGCCTGGGGTTTCAGTCTCAGCTATGCTGGAGATGTCTTTGGTTCTGTTCAGGGTGTCCCTATACTCAGCCATGGACCTCTGGGTCTGCTCTCCCACCTGTGGGCTGGCATCCCACTCTAAACCTCCCTGGGGATCCCTGTGCTCCATCTCTCCATGGTAACCTTCACCTCACCCGGTCCTGACTTGCACTTCCAGCTTGGTCCTGGACCTGCAGGTCAGCCTGGTCTTGCCTGATGAGCAGGACTCCTGGTGGAACCTGGCTGCCATCCCTGGGCTGCCCTGCTCTCCTCCCTCAAGCAGCACAAGGCTGGGACCTGCCAGGTGAGGTGTCTGCCCTGGCTCTGCTTGGCTCCCTACTCCTTAGGGAGCAGCTGGGACATCTTAGCATGAAGAGCTGAAAACCAGAGCCTGAAAACTCATTCAACACCTGAAGCTGTTCTTCAGCCTTCTGGTGAAGAAATGGAAGGTTTGACCTTTATGATTTCTTTGCACATCCAGAAATGAGGCTACTCCAAGGAGTTTATATGTGGTTTGGGAATGTTGACGTATGGGACATCTGGATGATAAAGAACTTGGTTAAACTTTCACAGCTCATAACCCATTTACAGCAATGGCCAGTAAGAAATGTCCATGTTTACTTCAGCTGAGCTGATTGAAACTGGGACCTATCAGGCAGAGTTAAAAATGAAATGATCTTCCTTGCTGCTTAGAGAATAGTGCCACTAAAGATCCTGGGTCTGCATGTCATCAGGCACACGATGACAAGTGGGAGGGAAGCACCATCTCCACTGAATCTGAAAAGGGACAGAACTAAGAATGAACTTGCAGCGTTAAACCAGTCACTTCCCCTCCCTGTGCTTCCCTTTCCCTCAGTAAACAGGGAGACTGCAACCCTTAATGCTTGAATGTCTCAAGGGTCTTAAATTGGAAGTCCTGATGATCCATTTCAGAAAATGGAAATGAATGACATTCCTTCTGGCTCTTCAACTAACACCAATTAACAAACAGGCTGGTTTACTTGATTTCTCAAGAGAATCCCCCAGCAAAGAAATTTACAGCTGATTGATTGGATTACATAGGCTCTCTTGATTATGTTTTAGCATTGAGAGGTCTAAATCTTGATTAAATAGCAGTAGAATCCTGTTATAAAAATTCTAGGGAGTATAAAAAGAAAAGACACCCTAATAGTGATTAGAGCTTAAACACAAGAATGGAATATTAGATCCACCTGGCAGATTTAAGAGGAAGACTTTTCATTTGCTTATATTGTCCATAGTTTAATTAAATTAGCAACTAAGCAAATTCAGTGCAGATAATTTTTAAAAAAGGCTATGAAACTCAGGATTATAACTGTAAACAATATTTTTAAGACACCAGTGAACTCTGGACCTGCTTTTTCAGAGGTAATGAGCATGTGCAGCTTAAGCTTCTGTCAATGGAAGTTATGAAAAGGAACAACACCTAAATATCAAATACAAAAAAATATTCAGAATAGGATGTGACAGAGGTAAATCAATCCTTCTAAAAGGCTAGGATAATGGTTTTTTTTATGGTGCTTTAATGAAATACATTGTCTTCCCACAAAAGCATAATGATCAGACTATTTGAAATTGCTCCTTGAGTGTCTTTGTCAGGTCATTCAGTTTATGACTCAATAATGAATATGCAAAATTTTTGCCAATGTACATGGCCATTAGACTTTCATAAAACAGTCAGGCTTCATCTAAGCAATTTTGAGCACCTTGGCTCTTTTTTTGAGAGATTTTTTCACAATCTCTTACATTTAAATTCTTCTAATTTAAAGACTACGTTTTTTTACAGGTAATTCACACCTATTTATTCCTTTTTCAGCATTTCCCTGAAGCTTCTTCCTGCTTTGACATTTATCCTGCAGTGAGACAGCAATCAAATATCACCTTTATTCTGTTCAGCTAAACAAGCCATAGTCTTAATCCTCTTCTGTAAGATCTCTCTTGTCTGTGCAAGGTGCCTTCCCTACATTTCATGTAACATTCAAGTTCATGTTTCATTAATGTTTGCATCATCAAAATTCAGGCTTCTGATAATGTGTAACAGTAATAGGATAGAGGCTCAATCTAAGTGAATTTATTTGAAAATCAAAACAGATTTTTCTGGCTTGAATTAAATGGTGCAAAAAAAATATTTGCCCATCAGTTTCTTTTTATTACAAATAATATCTTGATTGAAAACTGTGGGTGATCCTTGCCACAATGTAAGCCTTATAGTTCTCTGCAGTTCTCAAAGGCAGTCAAAATACTGATATTTTCCTCTTGATTTTGTTGGGTTTAGGGGTGCAGGTGATTTTATTTTCACTTTAGAAATTTCTCATACCTAGAACCCTCTGTGATGGTGGCTCACCTCTGAGACTGACTTTGGAAATCCCCATATATTTTGTTATTGTGTGGATATAGGTGGGATTTTTGTGTTCATTAATAACATGCCCTTGAAAAATGACTGCTTATCTGACTGGAGAAGAACAAAGTGGTATTAGAAGATGGAATTTTCATTTTCTCATCTGGTAAATGGAAAATGAAAAAAATAGAAATGGAAAAAATTTCCCCCTAGTCATTATCTATATGGAAAGGCCATTCTAATTGGTAGGATTTTGCTGGTCTGATCCTCAGGTGGTGTAAATCAGCTGATCTTGAAGCTGTATGCCTGCTCAGGAGCAAGTGTGCCAACAAAAACCTCTCTCAGTCCAAGGCATTTTAGTTTTATTGTTCCTTTAGTGTGCTCTAAGGGATGTGAGACCAGAGTACTCAGGCTGGAGAGCTCCAACCATCACAGGCAGACCATGGACAGGTTGAATGAGGAGTTTCCTTGCTGAGCTGAGGATTTTGTGGAGCTTTTCAGAGCTGCTTACCAGTGTGGCTCGGGGTGATAATTACACTGGACGTTTCCAGATGCCTTTGCTCTGGATATCTGCACTACAGCCCACCCTTCACCCCCTCCAGGAGGCACCTGCTTCCACATGGCAGGAGTCACAAAATCTCTACTTAGCCCTCTCAAAAACTGAGCTGTTATCAGATTCAGAAGCAAACTTGATCCCTTTCTATCCTTCCCATAGCCATTAAAAACCAGCCAAAGGAAGGTATGAAATTCCATGAGACTTGTGAATCTTTTCATCTAAAAGTCCTTTGGACGGTGTTGCCATCTGCCAGGGAACTTAGAAGGTCTTTGCATGAAACTGGCTATTTAAAGATGATGAAATCTTTGCTCTCATTATGGTTTTAATCAAATGAAACACAGAATACAGAGACATGCCTTGACAGGCTGTTACTAAAGATAGTGATTTATTTATGGATTCTTTCATCCAAAAGGACATATTGTACTTTGCAAACCATGGCTAATGTCTTTGAAGGCAGTAGGGAGTGTAAGCCACGTAGTATCATCTGCAGAATTTAGCTGAGTGCCTGGTAATCACTTCAGCTAATTTGGAAGTGATACATGTAACACCAATAAAATAATGTAACCCAACACCCTCTGCAATACATTAGGATGCTAAATGGAGTGAATCTGCAATAAAACTTAGCCCACGAACATCCTCATCTGGGAGTATGTCACATAACTCTGGGCTAAGGTCCCTTTTTCAATGGAAAGCACAGTAGGATCTTCAGTGTCTTGGAGTTTGGGGCCTTAGTTTTAAGGATTTTTGAACAGTTTCCTTTGTAGTTCAGTGTCCCCAGCACTGCGAGAGAAAATTCATCTCTGTTTGATACTAATAACATTGAGCACTACTTACCGATCTCCAAGGTCTCTCCATGCAGATTTGGGGAGGCAGGTGGGAAGGGGATGATTACATTTACTCCAATTGAACCTACAAGGAAAGATGCAGGTAGAAACACTTCAATAGGGAAGGAGGAATGCAGCTCCCCTGGTGTGAGCTCGGCCTTTTGAATTGCATTGTCCTTGTAACAGCTTAGGCACGCTTCCAGCTGAGTCTGGTTAAAGTTCAGGGCCACCCACTTACCTCTATTTCTCTTGTACCTCATTTTTTTTCCTCTTGTTTGTTTTTTTTGTGTGTGTTTTTTGGCAGCTGGCTCTGCGCAATGCCTTGCGCTATTTCCCGCCGGAAATCCAAAGGAAGCTGGCACTGGAATTTGCTGAAGAACTCAGGCTGTATGGCCACATCTATATGTACAGATTCTGCCCAGATATTGAGATGAGGTGAGGACTGGATGGTTCATGTTGTATTCAGCTGCCATTTGCTTGCCAGCTTTCACCTGTGGAACTGACCTTTAAAGAGTGGCATTGCTGCATCCTAATTTAACTCTTGTAGAAGTTATCATAACATATTAATGAAGCTTGCCATCTGATAATTTGGATATTCTGTGTATTGCAGTGATCTCGTTTCCAGGGGGGGTTTTGGGATGCTCCATGGGACTGGGAGGGAAGCAGTGTGTTCCCTTCTGGATAGGCTGGGGTGGACCTGGGCAGTTCCACTGCTGGAAAGCTCAGTCTACACAGGGAAAGGACTGAGCCAGGCTGCGTGTGTGGCAATGCCAGCTCTGCCACACACAGGGATCCCAAACGCTCTGCCCTGTGGCAGGGCTAAGTTTCCAGGGGCCAGGTCATTACTCAGAGACCTCCAATGACAACCTTGACAGGAAACTTGCAATAGTTCTGAGCTGCTGCAAGTCAGGTCCCAGCAGAACCAAGAAGAGCAGGTGAGTGGCTGGTTGGTTAAGCATGCTCTCAGAGCAGAGGAAGCTTTCTGGGCTTTAAAAGTAAGGCAGTACTTTTTTTCCATTGGAACCTTTATGCGACCCTGGTGTGTAATAAGCTGTGCCTGTTGGTTTTGGACCATCACTTCATTCTAGGGCTGCTGGGGCTAATGTCTGTGAAGCAGAACAGATTTAGTGAGGGCTGCCAGGGGCTAGCTGCTTTTTTTAGACTGATTGATTCCTTTTTGCATCAGCAGGGGCCTGGTTAATGTCTATACAGAAACCTGAATAAAGCAATAGAAAGCAATTTGATTTCCACAGACAACCATGTTTCTGTGCTGCTCATATTAGCCTGGGGTCCGCTCTTGCAGAATATTCAGCTAAGGAGTGGACAAATGGAAGGCTATCCAAAAGGTTTTGCAGAGCTGGACTTCAGAGGACCCTGTACTAAACTATAGATGATGACACTTTCCAAGTAGGCTTGGATGAGAGTCCAGCAGCTTGTTTCCATCACTGGCATTAGTGATTCTTTGATAGCTTCAAGTAATTTTTATTTTGTGATCATTTTACCGATTATTTTCTAATAGATTGTTGCAGTGTCACAATGAGAAAATGCCTTTTAATCTCCCTAGTCTGAGAGTATTTGATTTTTGTTTTGTATGTCCCAGGTACCATAGCTCCATTTAAGTCATGTTCCTATGCCAGAGCACTCAGCTGATACCTGGATGTTGGGTTTCTTATGTTCTGAGAAATATTATGTGTAAATATCCCCTCTTTATGAATTGATATCATTCCACAGAAATGAGCTTTTATCAAGTTTAGAACAGCAGAAATCCCTAATAAAAAAGCATTGTGGAAAAACTCAAAGGCATTCCCTCCTGGTTTGGCAATGACTACAAGGCATTTGTTTTAGTATCCTGATGTAAAAAGCCAGGATAAAGTGCATGGGGTCATGGGAGGAGCCCATTTGCTGAATCTGTGGAATATGCATTCCAGATCTTGGCTCATGAGCTGGACAGTGGATGTCCAATTATTTTTTGTCATTGGCACACTCTAGCCTGACCTTTTAAGTATAACTTTCCCTGTGCAAAGCAAGTGTCCAGCCATTGAAGATCCATGGTCCAATAAAAGGAAGATCATTTAGAAACCACGCCGAAAGGTCCCATCCCTCTTCAGGAGTTTTCAGCATTGGTAATGGTGGTGTTGGTTACAGAAGAGGAAGGAGTAAAACTCTTCATCAGTGGTTCTGTTTTCTTCAGGTGTCTTACCTTACAGGCCTCAGTACAATTGTGCTAAAACCTGTGCAGACACAGCACAGGAACAGTCCCTGCCCTAAAACAGCTACAGTATAAATCCAAGAGCAGAAGTTTTAAAACAGTTTGATACACAAGCAGATGGAGGGGAAGATAAGTGAGATGATCACAGCAGGTGGCATTAAGGGCATTAGAGCCAGGCAACCTGAGCTGGGATAACTTTGTGACTGTTTTCCATACCTCACCTCTCAGCTTGTGGATGAAATGAATTTTAGTGAAAATGCCCATCTTTCACCTGACTGGTTCAGTTTTTGAGAGTTTCTTGGAGTCTGAAACTTAAGCTGAGTGTTTTTTTTTTCTTAGATACAATCTTAAATAACAAGGGTGGATGAGCCTGAGGGCAGTTTCCAAGGATGCTGCTTTCATTGGCATTGCAGGACTTGGCTGATTGGCCTGGCAGCTGCTGCAGAGGCCAATTCCACCACCCCCTGAAAAAAAAAGAATGCAGTTGAAAAGCAATGAACATTCTTGGCCGCCATATTTATCAACTCTGATTAAATAATTCAGCAAATGATAAACTGAATGCAATTTATTGGTTTTGCTTAGTTCTGTTAATAGTTAAAACCTGATTTGCCTGTTAAGATACACCTTTAACTTCAGATCTGTACTTTTTTTCCTTTGCTCTTCCCCTGTGAATAAAAGCCTGCAACTCAGACAAGTTTGAGTATCCGTGGCATGCAGGGATGTTCCAGTGGGGGGTGTTGTTCTGGTTGCTCTTGTGAGCTGGAGTACTTCTTCTTCTAAATTTTTGTGCCTACCCTTTCAGGGCTTACCCCATAGGAGAATACCCTTGCAAGACCAAATCAGCTGCTGCCATCATGCTGATGATCATGAATAATCTGGATCCCTCTGTGGCTCAGGTAAGGTACAGTAGAAGGAATCTGGATTCACAGGCAGCAGCAAATTGGCAAGATACTTCCTGTATGTGTTCTCATATAAATACTGAAAAATTTCAACATACAGGAGCTTGGTCGCTGCCTGAGACACAGAGCTCAGCTCTTGGTACATTGCTTCTACAATGAACTTATGTTGAGAAATCAGTGTTGGTGCTTCCTCTGTGTCTTTGGAAGCTCATTCCAGTGACAGTGTTACAGTAACAAACATGTAACTTTGAAAAATAATATTAATTCTTTTGTTCTTATCACTTTTATAATATTATTTTCTGATTTCAAGAACATAGAGAGTTTTGATGCAATAAACTCTAGAAAAGATTTATTACCTGGATGGCAAAAATAGCTCAGAGATACAGTAAAAGGTTTTGAGAAAACTGCTTGTCTCAATGTTGAATTGCCTTTTTTTAGTTTCCTCAGGAGCTCGTCACTTACGGAGGAAATGGGCAGGTCTTCAGCAACTGGGCACAGGTAGGACATTGCTGGGTTTGCAATTTGTTTCCCAGAGCCAGTTTCACCCTCCCCCACACACATTCTGCTTAGGCAGTTTGGGATAATTCTTGGCAGTCATTGCCTTAAAATACTCCAAAACATCCTGTTTGGATAGGGGAATGCTCAGTTTTGAACTGCGTAGATGGAGAGAGCTTTATTTAGTAAGGAGAGCACAGAAACCCAGCAGAAATACCAAACATGATACCATAAACACACTGAGCTGTGTAGGACAATATAAAGACCAGTTCTTTGTTGTTCTCTGGTGCATATGTATGTGCCTCTTTGTTCAGCACAGATAATTTTAGAGTCTAAATCTAGGAAACAAAAAAGTGTATCCTCTATTTGTTTGTGGTACTTTTGCAACATTTTTCACAAGTTATAAAATGGAATAAAAAAAGGTCTTGATTGAAGAATGTGCAATTCTGAGTCTTTTCCCAAGTAAATCAGATTAGCTGTTAATGTTTGTGCTGGCTGGCCAGTTCATGGTCCACTTTACTATGGACATTAGCCTTTATCTTCTAAGAGTAACAGCAGCTGGTTACAAGCCTCTCTAAAATCAGAGAATGCTTTAAATTGTGTTTGTATGATCTCTGTTCTCTTATATAAAAAAATGGTCAATAAATTTATTAACTTAAAATAAAGTAAGTGCTGCAAAATGCAAGTGGGAAACATTTTCAGGAGATCTTTGGAACTAGCAACATATTTAGAATCCTGTTTGCAGTGCAGGACAGAGTCAGCACGGGTAGGAAGCCACATCCCCCTGGAGAGCAGCATCACTCCCGAAGGGTGGAAGGTCTTGATTTCTGGCTGTGGCTGGAATGGGCAAAAGCTGACCTAAGGAGCCAGCTTCAGTCATAAAGAATGACATATGCACCTTGTTGTGGCTTTATCTGAATCTGGCCTCCTGCTTATTGAAGAACCCAAGCAAAACTAATGTGGGAATGAAGTTCCTGGTTAGGGGAAAGGAATGGATTCCCCACTGTAGCATGGGACTAAGTGTCCTGGAATTTCTTCCCAGTTTGTGATTTCTCATTTGTGATTAAAAGAAAATTCATGTTTCAGTTTCCTAATCTGGTCAATTTAATCTAGAAGTTAAATGGAAGCTTTAGGCAGATTTTGAGCCAAAACTTTTCTGACTTTTTTTTTTTCAAGGCAATGCTCATGATTTCTTTATTCTGTGCATTAATTAATAAATGCCAGTTAACTATTGCCAGTTAGCTATGAGTGTTACAGCATTTCTGAGGTGAGCAGTGCCAGCAATTTATATAGTGGCCTTTATTGGTCTGACAATTCTTAGGCAGATGCTGGGCTGCAAGGTGAGGTAGAAGTGCTGCCAAAGTCAGAAATATTCTTTTCTCTTGTTCTCATCCAAGCCAGTCCTATGACCTGCAGTTGTTTCACAGCAGAGCAAACAAAAGCTTTTTATTTTTGTTTACTTAGAGTAGCAATCACATGAATGATTCAGTCACCACAGAACATTTTATTCTGTTTGTAGCTTGAAAACAGCATTAAAAAAAAAAATAGTCTAGCATTGCAAAACTCACAGTGAAAGGGTTCAGTTTGGTTTATATCATGCATGCAGGCCTGTGCTTTCTTCTGGGTAGTTTCAAATGAGAGAACTGTGTCCAGAGCTACCTTTACAGGTCTGCAGACAACAGACCTACTTTTTATGGTAGGAAAGGCTTTTCCTTCCTCCTTGCTAGTTATGCATTTCAATGTAAAAAGACCTATTTATTTTACAGCTTCTAATTTCATTAGGATGCTTTTTCCAGACTGCTAGGGAGTTAAGAGTTCAGCTAGTTACCTGTTCTGTCCTATGACATGAATTCAATTATTCAAATTTTTCATAAACCAAATTGTAAAAAGCAAGACAGTAACTTGACTAACTCTTTCCTGTTCAACTGAACTTGCAGCTTGGGGAATTGGCTGTGCTAGAAGGGACTGGCTTCAAATCTCTACCATTTTAAATTCAGATCAAAGCCACAGACTCAGAGCTTAAGTACCTGTGTTTATTTGTCACTGATACTGCTGCTTCTTTGATCAGCAATTCGGGGGGGGTTCCCCTAAAATTTTGTTGGTGTCCTGACAGAAACTCTAGTTTCAAGTAATTGTTGAATTCCAATATTGCATGGGCAAGTTTTTCACAGGCCTAGTTGACACATATAAGAAGTCCTGTGGACTTTAATGGGCTTTGTCATAGACAGTGATGGATTAAAGTTTAAATTTAAAGTCAGATGTTAAAGTGTACATTTTGGCATTAATCAAGAATAACTATTGAATTTATGCAGACAAAGCTGAAATATATTTGTGTGCTCCAGGGTGCCTCAAGGATTTCTTCAGTGTTCACAAGGAAAATTGACTTTTTTTCCTTGAGAAGAAAAGCTATTTCATTTTAAAGTGCACATTGTAAAAACCATCTATTGCACTAGAGGATGCTAAATTTCAGATTAGGATGAACAATAAGCATGAGTATTTAATCGCTTCTATAGGGAAAATTTTGCAGTTTGACTTTGGAAGGATTGTCAGAAAAGTGCCAAATGCAAGTGGTTAATCTCAAGATGAAATTAGAATGGTTTTAAAAGTGAAGGATATCTGAGGTTTTTACTGGAGAAATTATTCTGGAACTTATTCAGACTTTTGTTAGTTGATGGTTTGTGTTTCCTGGTGAGTGATATCCCTTAAAGGACTTTAAATAAAGCAAGAATGTGTGGAGAGCTCTGTTATTCCAGACGTGAATGCACTTTGTTATCTCTATAGCTGCCTTCATTCTCCAAGATTACCAGCTTCACAAAACCCAGTAAATGTAAGATGCAGATGAAGTCCCTCTTTTCCTTGCTTTTCATTTCAGTTCTGGTTGGTAATGCACTATTTGTCAGAGATGACAGAGGAGCAAACACTGGTGATGTACAGTGGGCATCCCCTGGGGCTCTTCCCCAGCCATCAGCGGGCTCCTCGTTTGATCATTACCAACGGCATGGTAGGTATTAGCATCTTGTTTTCTTTTTCCTCCTATTCTGTTTCATTCTCAAGTGTTGGTTGAGTTAAAATATGATTTATACTGTCTGAATTTACTATGAGACATGGGAGACTCTGGGGTCCAAATTCTGCAGCGTTTTTTCCAGCTCAGCTGCTGTCACATATCATGTGTGCTGATCTGCAGTGATGGAGGGAACAAATTTCTCTTTATTAGAAAACTTCTGTCCTGACTGAGTCTGAGACACTTCCTTGCCCCAAACAGTTCAACTAAGCTCAGTCTGGAAGCTTGAAAAGCCCTCGGTAAGCAAACATGATTATTAATCAGAAGCTAAAATATCTGGACTGCTTTGCTTGGAAGGCAAGGTGAACAAGTGAAAATACTGGTTCACTGCCAATATTTTGAGCCACTCAACATCCATTCCCCTGCAGGTTAGTTTTGTGGCTGGGGGACAGCTCTCCTTAAAACTTGTGTGGCAGTCACAGTGCCAGGAAGACTGACATCTTTTTTTCTTATACTAGAATACATGAAATAAAACACCTGCATTACTCCTCCTGTTTCTACTGTTTTTCTGCATATGTAATAGTTACAGAAAGAGTTAAAGAAATTTAGGTTGTTTAAAAGACCTGTTTAAATCTCTAATTTGCTTATGTGGATTTTATTTTGGTTGTTTTCTTAGGTTATTCCCAACTATTCCTCCAGAGATGAATATGAGAAGATGTTTGCCTTGGGTGTAACAATGTAAGAAGATAGCTCACTATTAAAATATATCAAATACTTGACTAAAATATAGTTCAGACATCAAGCAGTGACTGTTTAAAATTTCTAATGCAGATGGATTTCAACTGTGCTGCATAAAGTACTGATGCTGCAAAGCATTAATGCACACTCAAATGGGATTACTTCAGAGTCTGAGTTATGTTCAACCACATATATAAGGATGTAATTGAGGTCTGCTAGGAATTAATATTAGGTTTATGTGTGAGGCTTGGCTGAACAATAGCCTAAAGCCTTAATCATAACCCACTTAAAGCTCTTGCTAGTTCAATTTTCAGTGGTTGTTTTGCAGTCTATGGAAAACACAAGTTATAAAGCATTCTTTCATGCTAAGGGGAACTTTGAAGTAGGAAGTGATCCTTTTTTTAATGATTTTTGCATACTTTTCTACTGTTGATGAGCACGAGATTATCGTTCTTTTATGTACCAAAGAGAGAATAAATTAAAACAGCCAAGGGAGCTGTCCTGCTTCTCTGGGAATTTAGTACGAATGTGATCAATCATTCTGGGCTAAAAGCTTTCAAAGTGGCCATGTGTCTGAGAGGCACGAGTGCCACTGAAACCCAGTGACAGGGAGATTGCAATGAGGTGAAAAAGTGTCCTTTTGTCCCAGTCACTGTGCTAAACGCCAGGACAAGTTTACACTCGGGTTTTGATCCACACATTTTTGAACTCAATTTAATTAGCTGAACACTCCTCCAAAAATGTTTTGGTGCATTGCTAATGGTAAAACTCTATGTTGAGAATCCGATAACAGCAGACTTTTAACAACAAATTGAAGCACGCAGGGTTTTTTGTTGTACTGGAAACACAGGTGGTCAAGTGCAAGTGCCACTGCAGCCTGAGCAATGTGTGGTCTCACTGTGTTCCTCGCTGTCCCCAGGTATGGTCAGATGACTGCAGGGAGCTACTGCTACATTGGGCCTCAGGGAATAGTCCATGGCACCGTGGTAAGGACCTGGGGAAAGCTCTCTGCCAGTACCCACTGGAGGAGGCTTTCCCACACAGTGACTGGCCATGGGAGTGGATTGGATTGCTGTGATAGGAACTTCTGGCTGCTAAAGAAATTCTCATTGCCTGCTCCATAAAAAATTAATGTCTTTTCACTTAGGTATGTGAAAAGACAGAACACAGACTTGAGGGGATTTGCAATCGAGGTCTCAATCTGAGCTCATATTTAGCTACAATACATGAAGTATGAATTGAGCAAATGTGCTTTATACTTTCTTGGTTGTTTTCCTTAGCTGTCCTTTGCGGCCATCCTTAACTCTCTATATCGCAAGAGCAGCACATTGGGAACCACTGATTATTCTCTTTCATGGCGAGAGAAATAAGCTTAATGAGGACAGATGGTTTGACAACATCATTTTGTAACATATTTCCTTATTCAAGGATTCAAGTGTTTCATGGTGCTGATGACCACAGAGTTTCAAAGTCTGTGTGCTAAAGGGGCAGGAGATCTTTAAATTGAAGGAGTCCAGTGAAAATGGCTCCTGGTGACGGCTGTGTTTGTTGTGTGCAGCTCACAGTGCTCAACGCAGGCCGCCGGTACCTAAAGGCAGAGGACCTGTCCGGGAAGGTGTTTGTCACTTCTGGCCTCGGAGGGATGAGCGGGGCTCAGGCAAAGGCTGCAGTCATTGCTGGCTGTGTGGGGATCATTGCAGAGGTGAGGCCACTGCTGCTCTCGTTCTGTCTTCTCTCCTTGTGCCGAGTCAGAACCCTCATTCTTCTGCTCTGGCAGGTTCCTGAAGTAACCCTGACAAACCAAACTCAGAAAAGATACTATTTTCTAAGATATGTCTCTTTTTCCATTGCTGAGCATTTTTCACTGCTATTCCGCTCTCTATTCACTCACTCATTGGATCAGACTGCGAAGATATGGGCTTTTAATTGCTTCAGAAATCATGCAGAATGATGCTGTCAGGCGAGCCACTCCCAGTATTTGAACCACCCTCATTTCATGCATGAAAAAGTGTAACCTCCACTGTCAATTCCCATGAGAATGGCATTCTCTTATGCCAAAAATAGTCCATGCTGAGAAGGTATTAGTTATGTTATTTAACTTTGATTAACCTTTAAAGCCTCCAGCACCCTTATCAGATGCAATAGGAAGTACCCATTAAAAATGTTGGCAGGGTTCACTCATCAAGATTGGTATTAATGGAGTTGCTTGATGTTGTGATTCCTTGAAGTCAATGGGACTTTCTAAGTTGAGATCTGAGGTTAATCAGAAGCACTTCTGAGAATCCCTAGTTTTAGGCAATGAAGGTTAAGTTCTGCTGAGAGAAAATGCTGATGGGGGAGAATTTCTGTAGTAACATTTTCCCTGTTCCCAAAGCTCTCCCACAGTAGGTCTTTGTAGAGAGTCTTTCATCCTGTGGAAAATTTCTCTGCTCCTAATATGCTAAAATATCCCAATTATTTTTTCCCGTAAACAATGAGAATCTAATAATGTTCTGTGATGCGAAGACTGCTAATGCCCATGCAGTTAGAATAGTGGATGATAGGATCCACTGGATCCACAGATATACTTGAGTATCATCTATGTAGAACACAAACATCACCATTTGGGAAAGTATATATGCCTGCATGTTTTGAGTGAAATACCTTTTCACATAAAAAGGTAGCACTAGGTTCTCCCAATACCTGCCTTTCTCAGCTCTTATGCTTATCATAGGATTCTGTTCTAGCAACCAGAGGGAACAAGGGGCTCCACAAGCACTGCAACAGCTTTTAGGAGATATTGTTGCTCTGCAGTTCTGTGAAAATGGTAGTGATGATCTTTAGTTGTTACTGATAAGTAAGGCTTTATAAAAGAGGGGCCTTGTGAAATCATGGCTCAGGCCTTTTACTTTGGCCAAGTAAGGAAAGGACTATGGGAAAGAAACTCAGCTGAATTAGAGGTAGAAAAACAAGTTATATAACCATTGTGTGTTCACATTGTGCTGTGTAGTTGGATTATGTTTGTTATTGTTTAAAACTCTCTAACTGATAACTGGCTAAATGCTTAAAAAGGCTGGGTTTTTGGAATAAAACAGCTCTCCTTTGCACCTGCTTAGGGACCCTGCATCACTTTGGACCCTCACCTCACACTTCATGATGCTGACTACTTAGAAACATCAAATTTCTCCATGCATTCTTTCCCTCATGACCTGCTTTGGTTTCAATAACCTGGGGAAATACCCTTGGATGAGCAGATCCAGGACTGACCAAAATGCATTGAGCTCTTTGAGCATCTGCATGTGATGGGTTCTTGTTACTCCACAGAAGGGATTTCTGAGAACTAAGCTCCACTCAGAGCTGACTGCAGTGGGAGCTTGGCCTCCTCAGCTGAAATCATTTATAGACAATTAGCTGGGAAGCCTCTGCTGTGGGCATGTCACAATGCAGTGGAAAGAATAAGAATGTCACAGTCCGACCTATTTTAGTTACAATTAAACTTCAAAGCGTGGTGGGTCGGACTGCCCAAGTCATGTGCAGTAAGCCTGGCTTCTCTGGCTACCTCAGGTCTTTCATGGAAGGCTTGGGCTTCATCAGCTTTACAACACTGAGTTACAACAATGGTGCAAAGGTAGTTTTGTTAACATGTGGGTTTTGCATGTATTTGAAATCTCATCAGGTGCTCCCTGCAGATGAAATACATTTATTCCATTTACTATTGAATAAATTACTAATGAATAAATTATCTCTATTCAGACTTCTGTCGTCATAGTCTTTCAAATGCTGGAACACAAAGGAAAGATTTCAGTGAATGCCATTTGCAGCCATCCTTTGTCCTTTTCATCTGTATGGCTGCAGATGATTTTGTTCAGGAGACTGAATATCGCCTGGTTTTTATCTCCTGTGAGATGATCCTTGTCGGAAATGAGTCTCAGGAGCACATGTGGATAGCTATATATATGTGCATATTATTTATTTAAGGAACTATTTATGCAAATGACACTGAATTGTGCAAGAGATCATTTTGTCAGCCAGGGCTCCCGAAGCTCGGACAGAAGGGATTAGTGGTGCAAGTATTTTACCTCTCCTGTTTGACAGGAAGCTGATTGTAATTTTATGAAATAATTGTGTGGAGGGCCAGATCCTCTGAGCTGCACTGGGTTCTCTGGGGTTACACTGGAGGCAACATTAGCTCATCATCTTTATGTAACTTTTTAAACTACTGAGATGCTGATCCAAAAACGAGCATATTTTTGAAAGTGTGGTTCAAAGGAAGCTAGTTTTCTTGAGCCAGAAAGTCTTTGAAAGACTAGGAATGTCAGAGGGAGCTAAAGTAAAATAAGTAGGATGTGGTAACATTTAAATAGATCTGATCTGTGTTATGTGGGGATTTAAATGAACCAATTCCTGTAATTCATACAGACCACTTAATATTTTTCCTCCTGTGCTGATTTAAATATCTCAGAAGAAGCTGTCCCCCACAGCACCTGACTTGATTGAATAATTCCATTGGCAGTGACTCTGTTATTAGCATAATCTGGGGTTTGGGAAGGATAGTCTTCATTACTGATGTGGAAAATGATGAATGGTGTCTCATGCTAAGAATAATTAGAAAAGAAAAGGTTTCCTGGTGTTCAAGCAACTCCTGATCACAGAACTTATTTAATTTACATAAAAATATTTTCTTAATGAGAAAGAATTGAAGTGATGGGGACAGATTATAGAGAAGTAAAAAATGCTTTCACAAAATACTAGAAGACACTCAGGTTATGTGTTCCATGCACACACATCACTGTGGGGGGTTTAAATCTGTTTCTACTGCAGAATATTGGTTTAAATTAATTTTGCCACTTGCCTTATGCCACTGATAGCTCATTATAAACGTATTAATGATGTGCAAGCTTGTACATTGGACCATTAATATGGAATCTGTGCCAAAGCCTCCATCATTTGTCCATCCATTTATATTTTTACTCAGCTGTCTCTTAGCCACATACACACTGGCACACACAAGCGGAGCCCAGAAGAGTGTACAGATTTGGGATTGAGCGTGCTTGGAACTTCAAAGCTGAAGCAAGAGGGAATTAAAGACATAGTTTTGTTTTGCTCTGTGCTATTTTTCAGTGGCATTAGGCAGCTGGGACAGGAAAATGCTTTCCTTGTTTCTTTCCATATTTGGTTGAGGTTTTCAACCAGCAGTCCAAGAACAGAAGTGAGGGTTAATTTTATTCAGCAAACCATAGTTTCATCTTGGGCAGCCTGGCAGAAATGTCTCTCTGGGCTGATCAATGACAATATTTTCCTAATTATTAAAAAATACTTTTTTCACAAAAAATAGGTTTGAAAAATAAATTTGAAACATTTTTGCCTTTTAACATAATCATGAAAAGAAACAATATAGGAATACTTAAAATTTGCAGAAAAATATTGACTCATACAATTTCAGTGATAAATTTTGATTCATAAAATATTTTGGGAAGTGATGTACAAAAAAGTCTGTTTCTTGCTTTGACTCTGGAGCAAGAGAACAGAAAGCTTAAAAAAATCGGAGGTGAAAAATAAGCATTTGGACAATAGTTATATATATACATATTATCTGTATCTTTACTATATGTATGTATAACTCAAGGTAATAGTAGGCCTATTACCTTTACTTTTTGTTACTTTTTCCTGTAGGGTAATTAAAAAACTAAAGGTAAAAATGGCTGCATGGGAGAAACAGGAGTTTTAGGATCTCTGCTATTTCTCTTAGGTTGATGAAGCAGCACTTCTGAAACGACACAAGCAGGGATGGCTGATGGAAATCTCTAACAACCTGGACCATTGCATTGCTCGCCTCAGGTATGACTTCTAACATGACTCCATGAGTTTATCTCTGCTTCCTAACCCTCCCTTCACACCTTTCTGCACTGTGCCATTGTAGACTGCACATAGGAGGGGTCGAGGGGCACCTCTTCTTATTCCAGGTCTGCTTTGGAATGTGAATCCAGCTTCCCAAGCTGCAGCAGTCTTTATTAGTGACTACTAATGCTTCACATCATTTGTATATGTTAAACATGTCTTCATTTAGTTTCGTGAATATGCATGGAGCAATTACAACTAACATTACATTTGCAGCATCACTCAAGCTTCATGGAATCTGTGATTAATGATTATGTAAATGTTGAAAGATCTGTTTCAGAGATTAAATGTTGAAAACAACATACAGGCTTTGTTTTTTTGCTGGGTTTGATTCTGTGTGTGATTTGTACATTTCAAGATAAAATGAGGTCCATTTTCCTCAACCAATCTTTTTTATTATTTTCTAGAGAAGCAAGAAAGAATAAAATTGCCCTCAGTTTGGGTTACCATGGGAATGTGGTAGATCTGTGGTAAGTTGTATGAATGGTTAATAGGTACATTAATGCTCTGGCTTTTGGGTCAACGTGGAATTAGCTCCCGAACTTGGAAGAGACATTAAAAAAAAGTGCTGAGTACATTACTCTAGATGAAAAAGTGCTGTCAGAATGGGGATCTTCACCCTTGTGCTCCATTTGCTGTCCTCCCTAGGGAGAGGTTGGTGTATGAGCTGGACACAACAGGAGAGCTGCTGGTCGACCTGGGCTCTGACCAAACCTCCTGTCACAACCCGTTCAGCGGGGGGTACTACCCCGTGCAGCTCGGCTTTGAGGAGGGAAAGCAGCTGCTCTCCTCCAATCCAGGGAAGTTCCGGGTGCTGGTACAGGAGAGGTAAAGGTTTGACAACACATCTTCCTAACCTTTGGGTTTCCTTGCTCTTCAAGCGATGCAGTCCTGGGGTATGATCCCCTACTGGGAAGAAAGGGTAAATGGGGCAGTTTGGGCCAAGGTAGAGGCCAGAACAGCAAAGTTCTGTTTTTCAGTTTTCTCTCTGCTTGCTTTGTGTACTACTTAAACTATTCTGCA
The DNA here is from genome assembly GCA_013390105.1 of Tichodroma muraria. NCBI lineage: Eukaryota > Metazoa > Chordata > Aves > Passeriformes > Sittidae > Tichodroma > Tichodroma muraria. Next base: position 37,004 of record WAAG01016803.1, read on the forward strand.
GTTTTGTGCAAGCTGTTTTTTATCAGCTTCCATCTCCAGAGCTGGCAGTATTGCTTGGCTGAAAGATGTGGCACCTCTTTGCCATTTAATGACGTTTCCTCAATGACTGTAAATCACTTCAAGATTTGGGGATAACAGGTGCTATAGAGACTGAAAGCATCTCAATTGATATCTTATGGGTTTATATCTGAATTTATCTGGGGTCTTTTCCATTCCCTCTGTTTCCTCCTACTCCCATGTCTTTGGTTAGTTATTGATATTATCCTTTTTTATATTTCATTGACCTCAAGAATAACTGCTTCCTTCTGTGTTTCAGTCTGAAGAGGCATGTGGCTGCAATTAACAAACTAGCTGATAAGGGCATGTTTTTCTGGGATTATGGCAATGCTTTTCTCTTGGAAGCTCAGAGAGCTGGTGAGTAGATCCTGGAGTTGTAGGTGGTAACGAGGACAATCCTGCATGCATCTTCCCAGCTGTGTACATTAAGTAGGATAGGGTTGGTCACTGTAATTCTAATCTTTAGTACTTCTTTCTCTCTTGTTGAGACCCCTGACCCTCCCTGGCTGAGGTACAGCCTTCACAGGGACTTGTGTGCAGTCTGGTTTTGCATTTTATAGTTTTCCTCCATCAAGTGACTGACTATTGAAATTCTTTTATAGGTGCTGATGTTGCAAAAAAAGGAGCAAATAAAACAGAATTTCGATATCCTTCCTATGTTCAGCACATCATGGGGTATGTTGTACAGGGTTGGGAATGCTGTCAAGTACCTTGTGACCCTCTCTGTTCAGAGGGAGAGCACTACAGAGATTAGTGCAGATTGACGGTGATCTGCAATGATAAATGATCAAACGGAGGCAACAGCAGTAGGAAAATTGCTCTCACCAGTGTTATGCCAGAGTTAGTGTAGGCTAAACCATTGTCAAATCAACACTTTGCACTCCTTTATATCAATAGCTGCATTTTGTCTTTGCATGAATTTTCCTTAAGCAGCTCTGCTCAAGAAGAGCCAGGTCACAGCCTTGAATTGTGACTAGAGGCGACTACACTTCTAGATGCTAGAAGCTGAGAGCTTGTCTCTTCAGAGCAGTAGAGATCAATTCCAAATCATCCAAACCTTATACCTGCCCTGAAGTTAAAATTATGATGGAAAAAGGACACTTTTCTGCCTGTGTCACCAGCTATGCCTCTTACCCACACTGTACATGCTGCTTGTAGAAACAGCTGAGCTCGGGAGATCTGTTGAGGGACTGGATTTATAACTCATTTTTCCTCTGACTCATGCTTAGCTTGCCTATGCCACATGAATAAGAGCCTGTACATAGAGTAAGGCCCCAACCAGATTAGATCTTTTCTTCCAGCCCTCAAGTGAAGCATGTCTCACTATTGTACACAAACAATGTGGACAGCAAATGAGTCTGGACTCAGGCACTCCATCAGAACCTGCACATGTCTGACAGCGTGTAGATGTACTCAGGGTTAGCCTGGGTTAGGGACACAAAACACAGCAAACAGGGAGAGTATATTTGATGAAACAGAAGAAAAGCTGCAATTCATCTGATGATGCACTTCATTGAACTGTCCAACATGACTGCAAATTCTGGCCTGACTGTACTTTTATATACCAATGAATGGCTGCATGAAACAGCACTGTTTGATTTCTCAATTAATGGTCCTTGATGCTTCTGTTTAGATTAGTGCACTGAAAATGTTTCAAATTCTTCTGTCTCCAGCTAATGAAAGAAAAGCACTGCTAGCAGCCAGGATAAATAAGGAAAGAATTTCAACTATCTCTTAATGAAACACGTTCTCTTCCCAGGGACATTTTTTCCCTGGGATTTGGGCCATTCCGCTGGGTTTGTACCTCAGGTGACCCACAGGACCTTGCCACAACTGACTCCATTGCCATGTCAGTGCTGGAAGACTCCATCCGTCAGGGAGGTAAGGCATCATCCCATGCCCCGCTCCCTGGGGACGCTTTTGGAGAGAAAAGGAAACCCAGAGTTGAAAAGTGTGTTAACTTTTTGGCTGGAAAGCAGGTTCTTCCAGGTTCCATGTAGGCAGGGAGTCTTGCCGTTGTCTAAAGTCCTGCTAGGAGTGTAGCCTGTAGGTAAAACATAAAAATACCATGTATGTTGATCCCAAAGCACTTCTGGCTAAGAGCCTTTCTTTTTATTTGTTACAGGTGTTCTTAAACTTTGTCACCTTGAAACTTTAAGGCAATTGCTATCTTTCACCATCAGGTCTCCAAGAGTAATTTAAGGAGCCAAATTTCTTTGCCCCTGTCTCACAGGTAAATGAGACATGAAAATCTAGGGAGGCTTTCAAGAGGTTAGCAAGGAGATCAGTGGCAGGAAACCCAGGTTTCCTGGGTGTGGTGCTCCATCCAGTGTCATTTTTTTGTGATTACAGTTTTGAGATCTTTCTTGTCATTTGTTAATAGATTGACAGGTGTTTCTACTGACTGGTGGAACCAGTTTGGAATACCTGCATGGCTCTGTATGCCATTCTAGGATCTAGGAATTGCATTCTTCCACTCTTCCGCATCCCTGAAACTGGGCTATTACAGATGTCCCCTGCTTATGAATGGGAACTGAGACAAAGCTGATTTTGTGTCAGCAAACATTAATCCTGATCTCCAGGATGGAGAGGAAGGGATGTCCTACCCCTTTTCCTTTCTTTGTCTGCCTTTGCAGTTACCAGACAGCAGGCTCAAAGTCTTGCCACTGTCCCCAAGCACTGAAATCCTCAGCTCTTCTGTTTTGAACTCCAAAGTTCTTGCTTTCCAGAATCAACAAAAGAATCTTTGAATTCTGAGGAATTCCACCAGATCAAAAGGAAATGGATCAGAAATCCAAACCATATTTTGAGAACGAGAGCATAATAATTTTTTCCCCTGGTAATATTGAAATATTTGTTGCTTTTTTTCATGGAAGATATTGAAATACAAATAGAAGTGTGAAAATATTGAATGCTCTCCTGTTTGTTCTGGAACAATAAGTACCGGGAGAATCCTGGGTGGTATTTCTGAAAAGGATATACCATGTACAGATGTCTCTCATTTGGAATAAAACTACTCTTGTCTTCCTATAATGTAAGGCTGGTGTGCAGCCTCCTTTTCCCCCCAAGAGTTGAATTATTGGAACAGTGGGTCTGACCTTGCAAGGTCCTTGGTTCTGTCTATTCTCCTGATCTTTCCTTAGGAGTCATTTTCAAGAAATAGCACTGGAGCATGAGTTGTGTTTAATGCAATAACCCAGAAGTGCCTACTCTGTTCTGTGGTATTGAAACTTCCATGTTTTTAAGCCTGGTCCCTTGGCTTTATTGAAGGGAGGGCAAAATCCATTACTGTACTGCTGGATCTGTCTTCAGAAATCTGCAGTAAGTTTTCTGCCATGTACTGCAGCTTCCAGAAATCTTCTCTCAGGACTGAACCATTGTATGACCTTTGGATGGTTTGCATTGCCAGACTGGGAAATGAATCAGTTACTGTGTGTACAAGAGTGTGTGGGTGTTTATATAGATGTAATGCAAAGCTGGGGAGAGAAGTCTCTTGCACAAACAAAAAGCATTGAACTATTGCTTGTATATTCTTAATTTAAATGAAATAAAAAAGACATGTAAAAAATCCCAACAGGTGAAAACAGGCTTAAGGGCAAGGCTATTATTCGATTTGTTGTTAAATTTGACAGGACAATGGGAATTTGATTCAAAGAGAAAGAAAGAATTTGACCAGAAAATAAGCAGCCATCCATGCATACATATTCTTGAATAATCCACTTGCAGTCCACTTTCTATGAGGCCTGAGTTTGGACCAAATTTTAGGGTCTGGATAGCCTCACACACATACATACCTGAAATCTGAGCCTGCCTTTGAAATTTATGAAAGAATCTGTTCTAAAAACTTAGTGAACACTCCACAGAGCTGAACTATGTTGCATTCCAAGTCTAAACTTTTGACTTGGCCTTGAGTCCACTGTTAACCATTCTTCTTCTTTTGTGGAGATGAATTTCTTTCAGATTTTGTGAGATTTACATAGTTTTATTATCTGCTTCTAATTCTAAGCTACCTGAGCTTTTAAGAGGGTCTTTGCATGAGAGATGCAGCACTGATGATTGGGATGTAACTTGGATTTAGGACCTCTGTGGTAATTTGAAGGCTGAGCTGATGCATAACAATGTAAATCTCCCTAAGAGAGCCAGTCTCTGTGGTCCCTGGGACAATTTTTCTGGGTACACAATCCTTTACAGTATATTTTAAACCTTAGGTGTGTACAAGGGCCTATGAAATACCAGAAGCAATACTGCTGCTTTCCTGACTTCAAAACACATTCCTTTTGGGATGGGAAGGTGGAGGCAGCAATTTAGTAAATGAGATATACATGGAGTTACTCTAAAGTTAAAGTCTTTCCAGAAAAAAATCGTGAGATTTGTTTCAATTATAGGAAATAAGACTAAATAAAAGGGAGTATTCCTCACTTCCCCAGGGATAACTGATGAATTCCAACTGTTTATTGGAGCTGGCTGGAAGGGACAGATGTGCTGTTTTGAGATAGGTCCTTGTAGCCAGTATTCTCATCTGGCTTTTCTTCTGGGTATGTTCTGTAGATCTTTACTTCTGTAAGATCTTTTCTGTAAGCCTGTGCACTGTGAAGTATAAAACATGGTGAGTGTTCTCTGATACAGCTTATGGAAGTGATAGAAAGGAACCCATTCTGTTTTTTTGGTTTGGTTTTGTTGGGATTTTTAGAGATATTCCAGTAAACTCCCATTACATATCTATAGTGCCCTACGTGAACACTACCCATTACCTTCTAGAGGCTGCTTCCTTAAAGCTTCTGAGTGGCAGCACAATCCTATTAGGACAGCACTAGCAGCTGTTTCATCTTTCACTCCCTGCAAAGTGAAGTGCTGACATGTTAATCCTCATGCAGAGTTTAGAAGCTATCACTTGAAGCCAACCCCTCAAGCACTGACAGGTCTTTTTAGGATCATTAAAGCTCTTGGTATGGAAGGCCTGCCTCTGCAGGAATGAGCATATTTTTCATTTCCCTTAAACAATGTGTTTAACACAGGTTCAATATGAGCTTGTTACATTTTCCTCTTTCCTTTTTCTAGTTTTACCCCGCATAGCTGCCATCACACAGACTAGTGCAGAAGCAGTAGTCTGAACACTCTTCTCAGGGACAATTTCAAGTTAGCAGTGTGCAGTTGCTCCAGCTTGACTTAAGACATAAGTTATCTGTACAGTATAACTTGCCATGAAAAGGGGTGAGAGCTGGAAAGTAACAGAGAACATTCTGCCTTGGCACCTGCAGAGATGACTGACTTGAAGCTGCAGTGCATGAACGGGTCACTGTGGCTCAGCCTGTCGTCACAGGCCAGCTGAGTGTGACTCTGAGGGCAAGGTAATGAGACATAGTTTAGCCCACAGAGAAAAAGAGTTCCAGACAGTAACTTCTTCAGCCACTGTAACCCCACGTGAGCTGTAAAACCCCCTAAACGAGGACAGTAAAACAACACTTCTGTCCCATTCCTTACCCCCTATCCCTTTTGTGACTCACTCACTACAGATGGTGCTGTGCCTTTGGAGGCAGCTGATTGTGCTGAGGTCACCATGTATCTGACTGAGATGTGCCATATTTCACTGTCTTCCACTTGAAATATCTTTATTCTTATTCCTTTTTAGTTTGGCTGCTTGAGATGGAATGAGACAGATATAAATGAAAAGAGAAGCTGGAGAATGATAACCTATTATATATAATTGTCTTCTTAGGTAACATATACATTTAAACAAGGTGTAGGGTGCATTTATACATAAAGTAACTATGGAAAAATAAATATTCCTGTGCGGTTTTTCTTCCATAGAAAAGTGAGGCAACAAATCTCTTTGTTGAATAAAAGGCCTCAGTTTTATCTTGGTACAAAAACATCCAAGGACCATGTTGTACAGAATTACTGCTGTGCTGTAAATCTGTATCCCAGATATGGTGTCCATTGGTTTAATTTACCCTCAAGTGTGTGTTGTGAGCTGCTTCTGAGAGTTTCTGCTGGCTGCCTCAAAGGAGACATTCACTACATGGTACAAGACTGGATTGCAGCACCCAACATCATGGAGTTTGAAACTACTAATTTAGCAAAGATTAGTAATTGATTGGCATTTAGTAGACAGTAAAACAAGTGAGCAAAAATGGACAGTACATGTAAACCATATTTCAAGATTCAATTTAGTTTGCTGAAGATCCAAATGGGAGTTACCATTCCAGCTGTCCCCAGAGTGGCACTTTGTAGCTTTCTCTAAATATATGATGCAGTTACTGCATCAGCTGCACAGAGGGCTTCATACAGCATTTCCTATATGCGTGCTTGTATCTGAGAGCAGAATGTGACTCCCTAGTGCTGCCAGATGAATTAAAGTAAATTTAAAACATATTGCAATAATTTTCAAAGTGTATTTTTTCTTGTTTTCTCTTACAAGTGAGCACATCTGTGAAGCAGCAATACCATGACAACATCCGCTGGATTCGGGAAGCCGGCAGGCACAGCTTGGTAAGTGCACAGCCTCCTGCAGCAGATGGGGCTGCTCCTGGTCCTGAATGCAGTTCTTGAATGCTGGGGTGAAAAGCAGGAATGGATGGGAATGAAAACATAGTCTGTAGCTCTTGAGGCTGACAATTGAAACCCTTCTCTTCAAAGCAGGATTTTAGGGTTACCATTCATGCTGCGCTGAAGCAGCTCTTTTCCTTCACTTCCTCATCTGGAAATGTTAAAATAATCCAGCAATATCTACTCTTGCACCTGGAGTGAAACATGTGTGATTTACCCTCCACCTCAGTTGTAACCGCCTTTCTTTCACAGTGCTATTCAAGATATCCCTCTTGGCATTGCTGTGGACCAAGATCCTCACTCGTGCAGTTCCCAGAACCCTTTCCAGAGCAGGTGATAGGGCTGAAGAGCTGCCATCCTTCTGCATTGTGGGGAGCAGGACACCAGTGGATCATCCTTTGTTTTCCTTTTTGGGCAGGCTCTCCATGTGAAGCCAACAAGTGATGCTGTAGAGCTCATATGTGCTCTCTTAATCTGGATGCACAGCAGAGCTGTGCAGGACAGATGTTCTTTGCCACATTTCTCTTCCAGAGAGAGAAGATCCAAACCATCACCAGTTCCAAACCTCTGTTTCTCAGCTGTTGGTAAGGGATTTGTTGATAGGGGGATTATAGCCTAGCAGTCAGGTTGAGTTAAAAAGTGGAATTTACTGGACAGTAGCAGCTGAATACAGAAATACATCTCATGGACTGTGTGAGTGGAGATAAAACTAAGTTCAAAGAGAGATTTTTTTTTTCTGGAAGCTTGATGTTGGTGAAGAAATAATCTGCACTTTCCTCTATAGAAGAAAAGGGGTCACTCCTGTGACTCCATTCATCTGGGACCTGCAGATAAGCAGTTGCAGAGAACCTTATCCCTCTGTCACTTTTTTTTTCCAGGTCGTTGGCTCTCAAGCCAGAATCTTATATTCTGATCAGAAGGGTCGTGTGTCTATAGCTGTGGCTATTAATCGAGCCATTTCTGAAGGAAAGATTAAGGTTTGTCTCTTTTGTGTTGATATGCTCTGGTAATTGTGTTTAATATCTGAGACTGACGTGGCAGGTGGGAAAGGAGAAAGCTTCAAGCAGTGAGGGCAGAAGTGCCTGTCATTTACATAGGGCCAGTTTGTGTTAGAGCTCAGTCCTCTCTGCCAGCCACCAGTATTGTGTCACAATTGTGTTCTCTGTCACAGGAGAGAGGTGGGTTCAGAAACCCTCTGAAATTTTCTTTCATGATGAGACTGCCTAATTTTCTGTTTGGGCACCTACAAGCACAACATATCATTCTGTGATTTGCTGAGAGCACAAAGCAGGGACTGTAACTCCTTAGCAGAGCCCCAAATATTAAGACTTAAGACAGAAGTGAATTGAGCAGATAATGGTCCTCAGTAGCAGTGTCAATCTGTGAAGGATTCCACTGTCTTGTCCTTGGCTTTTTTCAGGCTCCAGTAGTCCTCAGCAGAGATCACCACGATGTGAGTGGGACTGACAGCCCTTTCAGAGAAACGTCAAACATTTACGATGGATCAGCCTTTTGTGCAGGTCAGTGGAACAGCTGAGGCTTGTTTGCCTGGGCCAGCAAGGAAATGGCTTGGAAACAGAAATAGCTTTTTTTTAACCCCCCCAACATTTTTAAAATGTTTTTGTTTAAAAAACACCCTTTAATCCAAATTAATCAGATTTCCTGAGAAGCTTTGTGGGATTTAACAGTGATACAGACACGAATGTGGAGCTGGTTACGTAGGAAAGGTCCTGAACACCGCTGGAAATTCCATGAAAATGCACCAGATGTATCTCAATGCAAATGGAGAGCTGTCTCAGAGGATTGTATCTTCTGTTTGATTTTAATTTTGAATCTCACTTTTTCAGACGTGATCTGATTACAGTCATATTTCCTTGGAATCCACAAGATCAAAATCAGGTCCATAATAATATTTTGCTTAAAGCAAAGAGGTTCACAGCTGTTTTCATTCCATTGCCTGACAACTGAAGAAAATAGTCTGGAGTTTCTGAAAGAAACTTTTCTGGTCATAAGAGAATATTGATAGTAAAGGCATATGAATAAAAGTCAGGCCTTACTGCTCACTTGAAGTGTGACTGTGGTCAAATCATGTAGATCTGCTCTACAAAAGGAGCCTTTAATTCTGCACACCTGACCAGAGCTAACCAGACTGCTTTTCTGTTTGTGAAACCATCTTTTAGAGAAATAAACCCGAGAAACATCAGGTTGGAGACCTGAAAAAATGAATGAAGCACTAAGCACTTTTTAACCCTAAATCTTCCTCAATTTTCCATCTGTGAAGTGGAAATTAGGGTAATAGCTTTAGCCCAGTGGTGTTTCTGTATGTCATGAACTGGCAATCACAAAGAGGTGTGAGATTGGAGGATCTGCAGCTGTAGTAGGAGAAATTATGATAGAGGAAGCTCAGCATATTGAATTACTTCCATTATGGGAATTCATAATGGAACCAAATTATGGCTCAATTTTAAGGAGAAAAGTTCCCTGTTAACTGGATTTCCTGGTGAAATGAGGCTTTTAACTGTGTCCATCATCTCATTTCAACATTTTTTGAGCATGTTGGCTAGTTCTAATAGGCCAAATAGATAGATGCCTTGAATAATGTCTGTTTCTGACAAGCTGAGAGAAAATGGTGCAGCTGCACATAGAACAGAAATTCAAAGTAATGTCTCCACCTTAGTAAAATAAGTAATCATCAGGCAATGCCCTCAGAAGAGGGCAACAGAAACAAGGCTTGCTAAACCCCATTGCTCATCATGCTTTGTGGTTTTCTTTGCATTTTGTGATGTATGTGATCCATTTGACTTCTTCAAGGGCTTATCTAAAGCCTGTTGGCCACTGATATCACTGGTCTTTAAAACCAGGCCTAAATCTGTTTTACCAGATGAGCTTCTGGAGGCTATAAAAGAACATCTTAGGTCTTCCTCTCTCCCTTCTATCCTGTGATTTTAACACAACTTTTGAGCTGGTTCAGGTGAAATTTGCTCCTCTTTAACGTACAGGACATTTCCACAATGTTTGTTTGTCTCATTTTGTTTTAAAGTACCTCGGCCTGATGGGTCATTGCTGTTCTGCAAAGTGCATTTCAGCACAGACATTTGCAGTCTATGACCTTTACCAAAGCCAAGGAGCAGCAAGTTATTGCATTGTCAGTTCACTCCTTGTCCAACATCCACTCTTATCACGCCAGTGGCTGAGGAGAAAATCTGTATGTTAGAGAATATGGTGATTTAGATCTCTCCCATTCAATCTCGACAGCACTGTAATTATGGTAATTGCGTTATTAAAGTGACATAATGTCAGATAAAAGATGCCATAATGGAGCTTTTGAAAGGGTTTAACATAGATTAGCACTCAAGTAAACTCATTTTCCTATCAGACACGTAACTGGGTCTGCAGCTGTGGCTGGTGGGGATATTGTTGTTTTTCTCTTATTTTTCCTGTTAAAAATATGGCAAATTATGTATTGAATCTTTCCTGAATTAAATCTGGATGTTTTCAGTAAATTTACTCTTATTCTCTGTGTGCACCTCTTTCCACCTCTTTGGGTATGTGCTTTAGCACAAATTGCAGATAGTATACAAAATTTTAGTGAACAATTCAGTGGAAAGCATTAATCAAATTATATTTGTTTACTAAATTATGTTTCTTTGGATTTTTTTATAGACAAACCTTCTTAGTGGTTTCAGCAGTTCCTGTTCAGGGTAAAATTCCCACATATTCAGAGAATTTGGGTGGATATAATTTTCATCCCAACTTAGTCCCCAAAATGCAATTCCTTAGCTTTAGGCTTGCTTTCTGCACAGTAACTCTGCCCTCTGATCTGAAAGTATTTCAAACTTCTGAGAACTGCAAGGCTTGTGGTGTTCCAGGTGTCCTGCCCATTTTCAATCCATACACATGGATGTGTCCAGCCTGTTCTTTCCATGACTGAGGTATCCCAAAGGAGTGCATTGTATTTCTCTCCACCCTGAAGACGTACCTCAGAGCTGAGGAGTGGTAGGTCCTTCAGCTGCTTGTGTTGGAGCACAAATGCAGGAATCACCAGCGCCCTCATAAACCACAGTGTAAAACTGGCATTTGTTTCCTACCAAGTGAGGGCAGAGAGTGAGAGGCAAACCTCTCCTGCCTGTTCCTCCCAGGAATGACATGCTCAGTGTATACCTGTGAGAGAAGCTGTGAGTAAAACCTGCCTCCAACCCTGCCTTCCCACAGCCCCAGAAGGTGTTGGTGGAAGGAAGGAAGGAAGGAACGGCACAACACACAAATGAAGGTGGCCCATGAGTAACACCTTTGCTCTCCTCCCAGACATGGCAGTGCAGAACTTCGTGGGAGACTCCTTCAGAGGAGCCACCTGGGTCGCGCTGCACAACGGGGGTGGAGTTGGCTGGTAAGAGCTTGTTTGTGTTCCTAAAGCTGGGCCGTGAGCCCCGTTCTGCTGCTGTGTTTGTGTGTGGGGAGGAGAGCCAGAACTGCTGAAAAGATGTGTAGTACCAGAGGAGAACTATGTTGTGATGGTGGGAAGGATGGGTTTGGAATCAAGGACTGAAAGGACAAATTATAAAGCAAAATATGGTGTTGTATGACTCTCTTTCTAATTAATGCTCATATGTTCAGAAAAAGTGTTTTGAACACTGGCCACAGCACAGTTTGAATAACTTAATTTGATGAACAAGGACAGTCTGCTGTGGTCTTTTTAAACAGATCCTGCTTCCAGCGTTGTCTTCACACATTCACAGCCAGGGTGTCAGTGGATGGATTATGTTCAGGTCTCTTCTTAAGCTGTATTTAAACCTGTAACCTTAGGACCCCAATATAAATGCTCCTGTGCTGAAGTGCAATGAGGGGTTATTGAGAGAAACCAGCTCAGGTGCCAGCAAACCCCCCAGTCATTTTCTCCCTGCTCGTGCCAGGTAGCATTAAAGACCACAGCCAAGTAAGGACTGAACTAAACACCTCCTTCACATGACATGTAGAACTAAGACACATGCCTAAACTGAAAAGCAGAATGAAAGAAATATTCTATATGGAGATGGAAACTAATCTCTTCCATATGCCACTGAAAGGCTACCTGGATTGGCAGAGATGCAGGAAGTAGGAAAGTCTGGCTGCACTGCACTCTTTAGTTCTGGTTTGTGCTTTCCAGCATATTCCAGCAAAGCCTCTCCCATTTTACAGTCATGTCTTCATTTAGTGGTATCAGCAACCAAGAGGCACAGCCCTCTGTTAAATACTGTGGTGAACCCTCACACTTCCCTGTTTCAAAGAGTGCTGGCATATGCCAAAAACAGCAGGCCAAAGAACTTGTAGCAGATGTTATCCTCAGAGACATTTTATGATAATTAATTGTTATTCATCTAGATGAGCTGAATCTAGAAAATCTCTCTTCAGGTCAGCTGAAGAACTCCCTCGTTGTACTCTTCATTCCTTTGATTTCTGTGACATAAATACTGCATAGAAGGGTGCAAGAGAGCAAAACTAAACAATGGGAAAAGAGAACTTTCTGAGGACTTAAGCACATGGAGTGAAGATTTGTCTTTGCTAATTTCAGTGATAAGGAGCCACAGCCATGATTTCATTTGCAATTTCCATAATTCTGAATGAAAAACACATATCAGAATGTCTCCCTACTCTGGTCATCTCAGTTTGAGGCTCCAGAGGTAGCAGCAGACAAGTTCTGCCTAAATTTCCTCAGCTGAGTTTAACCTTTTAAAATATCTGCTTATGAAATACAAGCAAAGAAAATCACTTTTCACAACATGTTGTGCAAAGTATTTTGGATATTTTTATGATAATTATAACTATTTGAATTGCTAAAATAGTTGCTTATGCCATGAATGTTCTGTGCATTGAAGATGCTTATTAATTCAAAGGATACAAATGATCCTATTCCTTTCTGGTCTCTCTAAGTCCAATCCTTCCAGGACACTTGTAGCCCTCTGTGCCAGCCAGAGACATCTTAGCTGAATGGTGAGACTGCTCTTAGTTCTGGAAAAATGGCCCTGACCACACTGCAATTTCAATTATACTGTTTTAGCTGTTTTGTAAGTGGAGTTCCATTGTTAAAAGAAACTTTGCCACAATGCAGATTTAGGCCATAATTTATGTAATGCATCAGAAAATTAGTGTGTGGCTATTCACTGAAATCAAAATATCTCTGAAAAAACAGAGTTTGGTTCTCCTTTTTGTCGTTTCCTATGGCTGCTTGGGGGCTGGTCATGGCAGAACAGTATCTGCTCACCTTGTTCTTGGAGCAGTCATAGCCCTCTGTGATTAAGTCACTGTGCCTCCGTGAAGAATGCAGGATCTGAACATTAGAGGTGTCTCTGCAGAGCCTTAACAAGCCACCATGCTGAGGCTCAGCTGTGGTGACCATGTTGTGTCATTAAGTGCCTTGGCCTGGAGAGCCCCCAAAGCCAGGCCAGGCAGGTGGCTCTGCTGGGCTTAACTAATGTGCCTCCGCCCTGGCTGTGAAAGGGCTGCACCCCTTTGCCCTCTGAGGAGAGAGGAGAATAATTTAAAGGTGGCAAAAGAAGAAAAACCACCCCCAGCCATAAAAAATTGCTTTCTTTTTCAAAAAGAAAATTTAAAAAAAAATCCAAAAATTGCCTGGAAGAGAGAGATGGTTTTTTTCTGGAGCACTAAAAATCCACCTGACTTTGCCATAAAGAAATCTCCACATGTTTGATAAACTCTTCTTGTCATCAGCTGATTTGGAAATGTGAAAGTGGAAGTTTATACGTATTTATAAACAAAAATATGTGTGATTAGAGAGAAATCCAGTTGTCATTGGCAAAGTTCTGCCCCGGGAGTTCAGAAATGGGTAATTGCACTGTGTTTAGCTGTCAGTCCTCCCTGCAGAGGCTGGGTTTGCCTGGAACTGCTGGCAGATCTGCTGTGTCTTCCCGTTGAGACTGTACAAGTGCCTTTTACACACTTTATGTTCTGTTACAGCCTTGTGGGACAAACAGGAAAGGCAGGATTAATGTTTATTTAGCTGGAATTTGCATCACATGTACTCTCGGAGAGATTTAAGATTAACATAGTCTTGACTATAATCACAGCAATGATTGTTATTCATTTTTTGCTGCCTGTTTGTTTGCAGGAGGATGTATATTAGCACAGAGCCTGGATAACCTGTAGTAACAAAAAGGCAGAAGCAATTTCAGAATCGATCTGCACTGTTGACAGTGTGACATCTTGATTGTGAGAGAGGCCTTGTTTACTTTGATCATCTTAGAAGCAGACATCTGGAAATTATAGGAGGTATCTTAGGTCAAAATGCCACATGTGTTTTTGATTACCTGAAAATGTGACCCAATGTTAATGAAGGCAAAGAGAAGTTTTGCTAGAAAATCCATCATAACAAACATTTCCATTTAATGTAGGAGTGATTTTAGCCAGTAGAACAGATCCTGGTGAGTGATTCGGAATTGCACTGGAGTAACTCCATGGAAATTGATGGAAAGGATTTAAATGTACTGAGTGCAGGTAGATCAGAGGCTCCTTGTTCATGCCTAAGCTTCAAAGGGTGTTCTTTGGAATACTGTGGACAGAGGGAATTTTTGCCACTGAAGGAACATCATCTTCCTATATGAAATGTCTTTATAAAACGCTGGCCCAGAGGTCTGTGTTTCTGTGGCTTTGAGCTCTGACCATAAAGAGTAGTGCTGTATTCTTTGGTCTCTGTACACAGGAGTAGCAGAGTATGGTGGAGTAACTGGCCCTGGCACAACTACATTTGTTGTCATCCAATCTGGTCCCCTTTTCTGAGAGGACAGTAACAACATGAGCTATTCAGAAAGTAGAATTTTCAAGCAATACAGATATTTGGATGTTTGTATTCATCCCCAGATGAGACTAAGAGCAGAACTAGTGAAAGACTTCTCAGTCAAAATATCCTGGAAATTAAACTCCAGGCTGAAAAGAGTTGACTGTCAATCAAAAAGAGTAACTTCATTTTGAAGAGTCAGATCTTACAATATTCAAACATCTCAATTGAAAACATGACTGTTTCAAATTTTCCAGTTAAAAAACCTAATTCATTCAGTGATATTCTGATATGAGGACTGTCACTTTCAAGAAAACTGTGCCTTTCAACAGAAAATGCATTTGTAATAGTGACATATCTAATAATGGAAAAGTGGAGGGAATTCAGAGAATGGTAGTGTGATGATGGTGAGATCTGGAACCCTGAGTTCCGTGCTGAGCTCTGTGATAGGGGCCTACTTAACACACAGGTACTGTATGTAAGTAGTAGGAAGGCAATTAACATCACATGAGTAACAATGTTCCATTGAAGCTGAGAATATGTGAGTTCTAGTTTCAGGAAACAGATCTCAGGTCCGTGAGGCTCTAGTTTATCCTCAACTCCTTATTTCCTCTGAAGCTCAAGTTACTGCTAGAAAATACACATTAGGAAACAATTCCTTCCTGCACTGGAAGACTCTCAACTTCTATCTGATTAATGGACATGTCTGATGTTGTTCTATGTAGATTTCATAAGTTTATATAAACTATAAAACTCAGAGGACAAAATCCAGGGATTTCCATTAGTCTCTCATACCATGTATTGCTGTATGATATGCCCTGTCCCTCAGGTATTTCTGATGCTGAGCTCTAATGCCAGGACTCTCACAGATTTACAGCAAGATTAATCTCCCAGCTGCATCCACCACTCTTCACCATATGCCATGGAATGGGAGCTCTAGCAGGCCAGATTCTGAAGTCAGACAAGATGTTTTGCTCTACGTGTTTTCCATGTCCTTTAAAACCAGACTGTTATTTCTCCCAGGAATAATCTGTTCATTTTAACATATTTCTGTTCTTCTTCTGCCAATAAGTCTGCTTCCTGAAAAGTTGGCACTGATGTCTTTAAACATCTCTGTATCTCATACAAAATGAATGACTGTTTTGGAAATGATTGAGGCAGATGTGCATTAAGTGTTGGTTAACACTTTTTTAATAAAATGCTTATGCTATGTCATTTGTCCTGAGAGAATATAAATAGATCCATCTGCCTGGTGCTGTAAGTATACCATCACCCTCAGGATCCTGGCAAGAAGGCAGTGCAGCAAACATGATGAGCTTAACCTTTAGAAACACCACATGACAGGTAAACCTCTGGCCCATCAGATCTGTTAACCATTCCCCACCTGTTTTTAGAACCAGTACACAGTGCAGGACTCAGGAGATAGAGAGCAAGCCTAATTTTTGGTATCCCTGCTTGGAGCAGATCCTGACTGCCAGCTGGGCATTACAAGAAAGGTGGACTAGGTTTGCTGCAGGTCAGGAAATTAGGCCTTTGCCTGCTAACACTCTTTTTCTTTATTCATAGGTATAAAACATCACTGATAGTCTCTTATTCAGAATTCATTTCTGTATTCTCATCCTTCTTCTTGCAGTACAACAGAACAAATTAACTCCTGTAAATTTTGTGGTATTGGTTTGAATTATTTTTATTTCATTCTCTTACTTTTTTTTAGGGGTGAAGTGATCAATGGGGGATTTGGCCTGGTGTTGGATGGGTCCAAGGAAGCTGAAGAACGAGCTAAGATGATGCTCAGCTGGGATGTTTCCAATGGAGTAAGCAAAACTCATATATGTATATTTTAATATTGAATCTTTTCATCTGGGGAATCTTGCTTGTACATAGATCAAAACACAGTTTTGCTGATGGAAAACGGGATTATGATTTCTCTAGCTGTCAGTAGGATTTCATCCTTACACACTGGCAGAGAATTTGGCTCCTTGCTTGCATAGTTGAAAATGTATTGAAGTGACATTTTCCTTTTAAAATATTTATCCCACTACAAAAGCATTGACTGCTTAAATGGTACTGTTATCTAAAGCTAGTGCTAGTTTTACAGAGCTGGGATGGAGTGCATAATTTTTTTTTGTGAGGGAATTTTGTAAGTTTATAAGGTACCTGGCTCTACCAGTATTTATCTGTCCAACGTTATGCATGGAAAAGTACCATGTCTACCCAAATACTACTCATAAAAGTGAAGTATTACAAAAATTGCTTGCAAAATAAGAAGGGAAACTAAAAACTGGCCGAGGGTTGAAAGATTTATTGTCATGAGTTGGGTGCCAGTGTTTGCACAAATATGGTACAAGGTGGGTGTGACAAGAGAAATGTCTGATTTTTACACCCCTTCATTCTGGCGTCTGACAGGTCGCCAGGCGCTGCTGGTCGGGAAATGCCTTTGCTTATGAAACCATCTGCCAAGCAATGAAGGAAAATGGCACACTGAGGGTGACCCTCCCTCACAAGGTGGTGGACGAGAACATCTTGGACCAAGCCATGAAACATTAGTGGTACTCCGAGTGCAATGCTGCTCTTGCAGATATATTTGAAGTTGCTTCCTTGATATCATTGTTTTGCTCTCTGGCCAAATGATAAAAGCCTTGCAAATGTCTGTTCCATATGATTTCTTTTTTTTTCCTCTCTAACTTATTAATGGGGTAAATCTGTTTGTGCTTGTGACAGGTCCACCAGGAACAGTCTTTTTACCAACGTATTTGGAACAACATTTGCAATAAGAAACTGTTCATGATGGCAAAGGAAAGGGAATTTTTTCCCTGAAAATTAAATGGAAAAAAATCCCCCAACAACAAAACAGTCATTATTCCTGACAATATATAAATGAATGTGTGTACAGAAGTAACTTTTAGCTGTCCTGTCTCCTGCTAAGCATGGCCCTTGCACAGCACATGGGCTTCATTCCGACACGAACAGAGGCAGCAGTCCCTTCCCCCGTGGACTTGCTCTGGAATGTCACTCATTCTGGCACTGTATCCATTTCCTCTTGGAATGGAAAGGAGTGTTACACACATAAACCTGCCTGTGCTGCTATAGAGGGGAAGTGATGAGCTGCAGTCCCAGGACAGCACACAGGACTGAGAAACTCTACCCCTACTAGAGCCCACAGTACCACAGGTGAGAGCTCTGCAGCTCTGCACTGCCTCCGCTGCGAAGGAAAGGGAAGTGTTTATCTTGAATCACAAATGAGCTTTTTACTCTGTTCACGTACTGTCTGTCTATCTCCAGATGAACAGTGAGAATCTGGCATCTGCTTGAAACTGAGCCTTCTGTGAAGTGCAATCTGCAGTTGATAGGAATTGCTTTACATTATGGAAAAAAACCCACCCACATTGCCAATTCATATGACTGAGATGGGAGTAGCTGTCAGGCAGATTTGACAGCCTTTGCTTTGACATATGTTATGCATTACTTTATTAATAATCAGAGTGGACTAGGTCCAAAGTTAGGGTACTGGTATTGTGTGAAACCACTCTAATCTTCATAGCCCAAAACCACCGGTGGTTCTTGATTTGCCAAGAGAAAAAAACAGAAAATATATTGGTATATAGAATGCAGAGGTGTTCCATAGACTCGTCTTAATTCTAAATCGAAAATACACCACAGACAAGATGCTGAAGAAATATTTTTCACAAATTCTTCACCTTTGTATTATTCAGTACTGGGGTACCTGCCAGCATGTTCACCTTTAGATCCCAGGCACAAAAGGAACCTTATTTTTGTCTTAGTAGCCTTATTGCTCAGAGGACACAGCCTTGTATAGACACCTTTAACATCTCCCTGGGAGTTTATAACTCTGGACTGCCCGTAGGGACACACAGAACCCATATGAGTGCTATAAACAGCTACAAGTCAAAATTCAGATTATGAAGTCTATTAATGAGGCAGCATGAGTTAAGGTAAAATGGGGTGCAGGAAAGCAGTGAACTGCTGAGCAGTTGGTCTTCTGTATGACTATTCACTGAAGTTTATTTCAATGATATAGTATATAGTTATATGTATATGTTTAAATCTACTTTGGTCTTTTAACTGCAACTCTCAAGCCCTTAACAAATGTGAACTGGCTGAGGTGTATTATACCTTTGGGAGGGCACAGGGAAACACTAACCTGTTGCTGTCAGGGGTGAAATAGCAGGGGGTTTCCAGCACACAGAAACCATAAACAACGTCAGTGCAAAGTCCCCTTTCTGAGACCTGCTGAGCCTCAATTTATCTGTCCTCTACTTGCTTGCAGAGAAGCTGAGACTGTGAATTGGCTATTGCTGTGGGGGGGAGCTGATGTCATTTTTAGGTAGCTGATCTCACTGCTGGACAAAGCCAGTACAGGGAGAAGGGTTTAAATCCATCCATCTGTAGGCATTGCATTGGATCTGCTCCGGGCAGGGGATGTACAATCAGTGAATTTCTGCAGTGCAGTGAAGTCTCAAGATTGCCAGGCTGAGCCATCCTTCCTATGAATCTTAGCACCTTAACGCTTCCGTAAAATGCAGACACATCCTGACAATCTCGTGCATGGTTGCTGATAAGACACAAGGGTTTGGTGACAGGTTTTACATCCTTCTACCAGGGATGCACCTTTGTGTTAAGCAATAAACTCGGGTGCATACCTATCTTTTCCTAGGAACACGAAGGAAGGTACTGCAAAGACCTCCGTAGGGAGATTGGGATGGCTGGGGCCACCAAGGACAGGGATGATCTACACCCAGTGGCACTCAGCCCAGGGAGATCTGAGTGTACCCACAGCTCCAGCTTCCCTGCAGCTGAGTGTGTCTGGCCAGAGTTCACACCCTGGCTGGAGGTTTGATGCTCGTAAAGGAGGAATAATCTGAGCAGGAGAAGGATCACAGCACCATCTGCTGGGACTGCTCGCCAGTCCCACAGCAGCAGGGAACTGGTAAATTGCCATAGCAAATATAGGATAATTCTACCTTTTCCTTAAGTGTTGGAGAGCCATAACGCAGCTGAACATTATGCCATAGAAAGCTTTGTCCAAGAATAAATTAAAAAAAAAAAAAAAAAAAAAGCATTTTATGAATTTGTGGGGTTTTTTTGTGGTTTTTTTTTTTTTTGGTTTTGGTTTTTTTTTTGGTGCTGGTCTATCTTGGATGATGCTGTGCCATGGTCCTCCTTGAACAGTGACTTTGCATTGCCCAGGGCTGGCCCGTAGCGCTCGTTCCATGTTTCCACTCATGGTATGCAGGGTGTTTTGCAAAAGCATTTCCCTCTCTCAGCTCCCTGAGCAAGCACAGCACGTCCAGGGGCACGATCCTCACCCTCTACTTGTGAGGCCACATCTGGGGTGCTGTGTCCAGTCCTGGGCTGCTCAGTATGAGAAGGACATGGAGCTAGTGGAGAGGGTTCAGTGAAGGGCCACAAAGATATTTGGGGTCTGGAACATGTCTCTAATGAGGAGAGTCTGGGGGAGCAGGGCTTGTTTATTTGAGACAAGAGAGAGGGGATCTCATGAATCCATATAAATATCTCAAAGTTAGGTGTCAAGAGGATGGTGCTGGAGTCTTTTCAGTGGTGCCCAGCAACAAAATGAGGAGCAATGGCCATAAATTAAAACATGAGACGTTTCACCTCCTCTACATGAGGAAGAACTTCTTTACATTGAGGATGGCTGAGCACTGGAACAGCTGCACAGGGAGGGTGTGGAGTCTCTCTGGAGACATTCAAACCCCACCTGGACGTGTTCCTGGGTCACCTGCTCGGGGTGACCCTGCCTTGGCAGGAGGGTCGGACTGGATTATCTCCAAAGGTCCCTTCCAACCTTAATTCTTCTGGGGCTCTTTCTGGCCATTAACAGGGACATCAGCACAATCCCCAGGACATGAGATGACTCCAGCGGTGCCACGCCGGACGTCGCATGAGCCACTCCCCGCTGTGCCGTTCCCACCCGGGCGGCCCTGCCCCGGGGCAGCCCCGCTCCGTCCCGTCCGTCGATCCGCTCTCCGGGTTTCCCCGGCGCCGCCCGCGCCGCGCCCGCTCCGCGGTTCCGCACTCCGCGTTTCCGCTGCGGCCCGCGCCGGCCCCGCCCCGCGGCTCCGGTTTCAGGCGCTGCTACAGGGACCCCCAAGATGGAAACGCAGGGGCTGCCGGCCGC
>WAAG01016805.1:0-11720 GCA_013390105.1 Tichodroma muraria
GTTCAGCCTGGAGAAGGCTCCTGAGAGACATTTTTGTGGACTTTCAAATATATGAAGGGGGCTTATAGGAAAGATTAGGATAAGGGAGAGACATTTTACCGGGGCCCATAGGGTCAGAAAAAGGGGCAACATTTTTTAAAGTGAAAGAAGGTCATTTTAGAGAGATAAGGAAGAAATCTTTTGCAAAGAGGATGGTGAGAGCCTGGAACAGGTTGCCCAAGAAACTTGTGTGTACCATCCCTAGAAAGGTTCAAGGCCAGGTTGTATGGCTCTTTGAACAATCTGGTCTAGGGAAAGGTGTTCCTGCCTATGTCAGGATTGTTGGACTAGATGGTCTTTGAAGGTCCCTTCTAACCCCAACCATTTTGTGATTATGTAAACGTGAAGGTTGTCTTGTCCCCAAGTGAGTTGTGATTTCCTAAGTATTTACCAGCACTACTGTCTGAAATATCCTTGCTACTCACTTCTTTCTAATATTCTTCTGGCAAAGCTGTTTGCATGTCTGTCCTATTGGCAGGAGAATGACCCAGCACAGAAACAAGGTCATGGGATGAGGTTTTCGGCCAGCTAAGTTCTTTGCTTAATCACAGAATAGCCAAGCTGAGAGTTTTGTCAGTGCAGTGAAGGTCAGTATGAGCTACGGACTTAAGACAGGAATCAATAGGTTTAGGATCTAGGGAGAAGAGAGGGAAAGATGTGTAGGAGGTAGGAATACCCTTAAATTAGTGCTGCCATCAAAGACTGTCCTATGAAAATACAGCTGGAGTCATTGTAAGGCAGAGGAAAGGCAGCAAGAGCTGAGAGGTTCAGAGCTGAGTTCCAGTTTCCCATGCAACTCCTGCTTTGATGCCCTGCCCAGAATCCCTACAGAGAAAACCTTTAAGGGCAGAGCTCACACAGCTCTGTTAATAGCGCATCTGATGTGTGAAGCCATCCAATATTCACATCTCTCAGCCTTTTTTTATTGCTCCCTAAAACAGAGTGCTATATATGATCTTGCTTTCCTTGAACTTCTTGGTGTGCCTACCATGAGTGAAAGTTGGAGGAGTGCAGCAAAGTCACAGATTTCTCCAGCTCAGGTTCTCACTAGCATTGCTTTAGAAGAATACTGTAACCAGTTAGCCTTCTCCATTTGGATTTGATTACTTCCAGTGCTGAACAGGATATTGCCTGGTGTTATTTTACTACGCTTGGTGATGCTGTACAAATTCTAAACTGAAATTTTCTCATCCTTAGGGTAAAAAATTTATAGTTGGAAACAGCCAATTTGAATTTGAAGCTTCTGTTGATGAGTCAGATGAAGGAAAATTTTCATTCATGAGTAAAGAGGTAAATATGAAAATATGATTCACCTACCAAATATGCTCAGTTCTTCTTCTATATTGTTCCAGTAGCCACATGTGTCCAGAATTATACAGGTAATATGTGTTTCCCTCAGAAAAGAAAGTCACCTCTGATGGAGATTCTCCTTTGGCAGTAGTAGTCAAAGGCTACAGTTTTGGCTCAGAGCTCCTAAGCCTCCCCTCAAAGCCCTCAATCCTTCTCCTTGATTTCTCTACCTGAACCCATGGAATTATTGAACTGTCTCTGGAGGAATTTGAGACCACTACTGTTTTATTCTTCACTTTTTATGCAATCTAGTGAAACCATTGATGATAAAATGCAAGAATTTCAGTGCTCTCCCTCTCCACATTCCAATTCATTATCTTTCCCATTTTGTATCTGTAAAAATGGGAATGGTAAGAATGGTTACAATATGCTGTTGCTTGGCTACCTAGTAGTTATGCTACTTTCACTCTTGCTTATTTTACTGAGAAAGGAAATAATATTTTAAATTAGTCTATTTTCTAGGCTCCAGGTTTGACTCACAAATGTTATGCTGACTTTAAACTTTATGTCTTACAACCTCACTAACTAGTTTTGAGAATTAATGAGCGTTTATGCATCATCTGTGCTTAGCACAAAGCATTTGCTTTATCAAGCATCTGTATTTTTATTTGTTCTTCTTGTCTCTCAACAATTTGCTGCTCTTTCAACATGAGCAGAAGTTCATGTCTTGGAGCATGTGAACCTTGTGATTTGGCTGTAAAATGAGGAGGTTGTGCTGTAAAAGATGCAAGAGATTTCCCCTCCATGTGGTGCGAGTCTGCTGTGCCCACAGAAGTAATGGGGCCAGATGGTGTGGGAAGGGAGAACTCAGCAGGGTCAGCAGCTATACTTACTGCTTCTGAACAGCACTTTTGCTGCTTTGATACTTATAACCAAATGTAAATTAAATTAATGAAAAGCGAGTATTCAGATATTGCTGTCCCTTGGTACTTGAAAATTCTGATTGTGAAGGATTAGGTTCATTAAAACATTTTTCTATAAATGTATCTGCCCAAGATGAAAAAAGGCCATAAATCTTGGGAGAGTTTCTAAAACCTTCACAGGTCTGATTATTGAGAATCATAGAAAATGCATGAAATTAACCTTGCCAAATGAAGGTATAAATATCTCTATTATGTCATCTTTTCTAGTTCTCCTATAGTGCAAATGAGACCCTACAACTTAACTTATCCATAAAAACAGATAAGGTCAAGATTGACAGCAAACTGATGGGTAAGTATGAAATATGGGATTAAAGGGAGATTAATTACAGTAAGAAGAAATCTATTCCTTCATAATTTGAATTCTTGTTAATAAGAATGTTTGTAGGTTTTACTGGTTTGGGTGAAAAAATGAAGTCTGACAGATCAAAAGTTATTAATATTAAACTAATGCGTTAAACATCTGTGTTGTCAGCAAGTTTGCCAGTAACACCAAGCTGTGCGGTGCAGCTGACACACTGGAGAGGAGGGATGGGATCCAGAGGGACTTTGATGGGCATGAGAGGTGGGCCTGTGAAAACCTCATGAGGATCAACAAGGCCAAGTACAGGGTCCTACACTTGGTTGGGGAAATCCCAAACACAAATACAAGCTGGAATATGAGGGGGTTGAGAGCAGTCCCGCAGGGCGTGAAAAGCTGGAGCCAGCAATGTGATGGTGCAGCCCAGAAAGCCAGTCATTTGATCCTGGGCTGGATCAAAAGCAGCGTGGCCAGCAGGGCAAGGGAAGGGATTCTCTCCCTCCGCTCCACTCTCATGACACCCCATCTGGAGTGCTGCATCCAGCTCTGGGCCTGCCACATGAGAAGGACGTGGACCTGTTGGAATGAGTACAGAGTAGGAGAGGCCACAAAGATGATCAGAGGGCTGGAGCACCTTTCCTATGAGGTAAGGCTGAGAGAGTTTATGTTCAGCCTGGAAAAGAGAAGGTTCTAGGGAGACCTTTTGCGATTTTTCAGTACTTAAAGGCTGCTTATAAAAAAGATAAGGACAAACTTTTTTGCAGGGACTGTCACAATAGAACAAGAGGTAATGGTTTTACACTGAAAGAGTGTAGATTTAGACTAGATATAAGGAAGAAGTTTTTTTACAGTGAGGCTGGTGAAACACTGGCACAGGTTGCTGTGCTGGTTTCAACTGGGGTAGTTAATTTTCTTCACAGTGGCTCGTACAGGACTATATTGTGCATACCAGAGAGATGGTAGATGCCCCGTGCGTGGAAACGTTGAGGTTCAGGCTGCGTGGGCCTCTGTGTAGAATCACAGAACCACAGAATATCCTGCATTGGAAGGGACCCACAAGAATCATCAAATCCAACTCCTGGCTGTACACAGGACAATCTCAAAAATCACTTGATCTAATTGAAGATGTCCCTGCTCATTGCAGAGATTTGGATTAGGTGACCTTTAAAGGTCTCTTCCAGCCCAAAGTATTCTGATTTTATGATTCTATAATTTTCAAGATTGCTTTTGCTCTGAAGTGCAATCCTAATAGCAAAGCTTCCCAGTTCATACTTAAATATGAAAATTAAACACTTAAGTATTTTGACTTCTTTCAATGATCTTTTCCTTTCCTCAATGAACTTTCCTTGTCAAACAGCAGAAAGAGGATTCTTGTCACAGCCACTCATGTGGATTTCACTTGAAATCTCATCTCTTGGCTGTGTCTCAGTTCAGACATGTTCTGCAGTCCCTATGTCAGCTGGCAGTCAAGAAAACACAGAAACATTCAGTGTGTTTTCAGCTCATTATTCTATTCAATTCTTTTCTATTAAAAAATAAATTAAAAATTATAGTGCAAAGACTTGATCTCTGATAAAAATCTCTTTATGAATATAAATTTCATTCCTTTTCAGCATACAATAATGAAGCAATTATGTCTATAAGCGTAGTCCTGAGCTAAGAAAACTCCTTTAAAATCAGTGGAGCAATGGATCTAGAAGCTGAGACCTACCTTACACATCTTTGGACTGACATTTAAGTCAGAGTATTGCAAAAACTATGATGATGCAACCCTCGTTACTTGCATGATGGGTCAACATCAGTAAAATACTTGTACCTTGAGTAATTTTCTCTGCAGAATAACTCTTCAGACCATATTTTTTCAACTGTACAATATTTAAATTTATTCCCTTTCATATTGGCAGCATGAACTATGTTTTTAGAAGATTTTCCTTATGGTTCTGTGTGCAGAGTTAAAAGACTTAAAAGAGGATCTGGCATGAATGTTACAGGGAGGTCATATTATAACCTCACACTGTCTTAATTTTCTATGCCAGAGGCTGTCATTTTTAAAACTGCAGAATTTTGACCAAATATTCCCAATATCTTTTTTCCAAGTCAGGGAAACACATTAAAAACAAAACAAAAAAAAAGTAGCTAAATTATTAAAGAAATGTTATCATTCAAATTGAAATATAGAACACTTCCAAGAGGGGAATTGAAAAATTATCAACAGATGTCTCTCTTTAGTATAAAAGGGATTTTTTAAAATCCAAATTCTTTCTGACTTTCAGACTCCCTTGCCATATGAAATCCAGAGCGTAATGTGTTTTTATGCCTCTTGAAAAGAATTGGCTTTGGGTATATGGCTGCTGCTGAGAAGCACCTTTGAACCTGCCAGTGAAAGAACCCTTTCTTTGTGTGACACTTAGTGAATACTAAGTTATGATAGCATTTTTACATCTCGAGCCATCAGGGGTTCTGAACAGTGTGAAATCCAATATATCCCTTTTATCCTTTGTCCTTTTTATCGATGATATCACAGCTGGTATCTCAAAGTGATGGATAAGAGTCTGAATCTAATGAGTAGCTTGCTGCTGGTACATATAATGAGCTGATCAGTGAACAAGGGGAGTGGTTAATGCTTTAAGGCTGTGGCTTTCTTCATTGCATTTATGCAACTGGGTGTGAGGGACGTCAAGACTTTGCAGTGCTGACATTGTTTACTGAGGGGTGGAATAAGAATACTTGTCCAGCCAATGAAGGATAATAAAGTAATTCAGCAAACATATTCCCATGCTGTACCTGGTGGCCGTGTGGTTGTCTGAGTGGGAAATGTGAGGTTTAGGAAGCCAAGGGGAAGATTTTCTCAACAATATTTCCTGTTCAAGTCTCTGTGCAGTAGCAATCTTTCAGAGTGCTGGAATAAGGAAGCAATCTGGTTCCTATAAAAGCGATTCACAGCGAGGAAATTTTCTTTGCCAGTGTCCACAAAGCAAACAGAGGAATACATGGGTTGTCAGTCTGGTGCTTTTCCCCAGCAATATGTCTACATCCAACATACAGACTGGATAACTGACACACAGACTGCAAAAATGCAGGAAATACTGCTTGTGTATGTTTGTTGCTCAGTGCTTTCCATATTGATGTGCTCAGTTTATGAAGCAAATGATGCTGCACCTGCTTTGTGCTCATCAGTTCCTTGGAAGTTCAAGATAGAGATTGAATCAAATGGATGCTCTTTCTCATTGATTCATTTTTACAAATGCCAAAGTCTCTCATTTTTGCACGCACCTCTAATGATACTTCAGCTGATTTTGTGCTTGTAAAGCTACTTTACAATCAAGTGGATACGCTGACTAGAAGTAAGAAAGGGTTAAAATCAGGCTTCATCATTGCATTAATTCTTCATTGTAAAGGAAAGAAAAAAGCCCTGTTTTTATCTTAAAGACTAGCTGTGAAACTGAATGCTGAAAGTTTTGAACATACAGCGTTTAGAGAAAAACTGCCTGTTTGGGATTATATGTTCTGCAAGTGGTAGAGGCTAGCCAAGATTTGGGCATCTGCAATATTGTTCATGTCTAGCAGGGGAATAATGCCACTGCTGAAAAAATAATGCAAAACTAGCATTCTCAGTTTACTTTTTCATTTCACTAGAAATCTGACATGGTAGTCTCTTGGAATTAGATTTCAAAAGCTACTGCTGCTGCTGTTATCTAGGAAGATACCAAGTGTATTGAAATGTTACTGGTTGGAGGGTGGTTTTGCCTGTGTCCTTTGTAGAGTCCTGCTCCTCTGAGAGTAAAAGCTTGTTTTAAATAGAAATTTTTAATGGCCTTTACTATATGCATCTTAAAAGGATTTACTTTTGTCTGCATCTGTTTACTTTCCTTTATTTCCTTCATCTTTAAGTTAATCAACCTCATTTGAAAAAAATCCAGTGTCACTAAGGCTACTGTTTCTTGAAACTTAATGAAGGGAAGGGGAGGGTCTTGAGTCTCTGTCTTGTATACCCCATTCCCATCTGTAAGCACATTTAACTCTTGAAAGAGCACAGGAGGAAACCTAAAAAGCTTTCTGCTGTTTTGGTAAGTTAAGTTGATTTACAAGACTCAGAAAGTGCCATAGCCTCAGTGGCAGAGGGTGAAAGGCTGTGTGGCCAGAAGTACAGAGCAGCAAAGAGGAGAGAGGAGCAGGGAAAAAAGAAGGAGCAGAAAAACAGGCAGCAAGATGTTTTCCTCTTTACAATAATCATGTCACCTGTCCAGGGAGGCACAGCACTCACGTGCTGGGTAATCTGGGCAACTTGCACACTTTCCCTAAAGAAACGTTTTCATCTGTTTTCTTCTGGGCTAGTTCTCAAGTGCATTTCCATATGTTTTTTTTCAAGCTCAAGTTCTCCTTATGGTGTTGAACCACTGAGATATGTCTCAAGGCTTTGCATCTATTTGGGAAATTGTGCATCATGCTAGAGATTGATGGGGGCCAGAACAAGCTTAGTGTCTGGGAAAGGGTCTGTGCTTCAGTAAGAGAGGTATAGCTATCAGACCTGATTTCTTGGCTCAGAAAAGCTAGAACTAAACCCCACTACAGAAGGAATAAGGTGTACATTAGGATGACGGTTCAAGACAAAAGGGAAAACAAAAGCAAGAAAACAGAGAAGAATGAAGAAATGCAGAGGTATTAACTTGAACAAAGGTTAACATTTTATTAAGTGTTAACTTTCTGTTTGGTTCAGCATGAGTGATGATTATGGAAAGTCCCAAATGTCCTGGAAACAGCCTACAAAGGCAGCTCTCTTCCTTTAATTCTGCAGCTGG
Organism: Tichodroma muraria; assembly: GCA_013390105.1. NCBI lineage: Eukaryota > Metazoa > Chordata > Aves > Passeriformes > Sittidae > Tichodroma > Tichodroma muraria. The sequence goes on from WAAG01016805.1 coordinate 7,410, forward strand.
CAGAGGTCCCATGCCAGCTGATGTCCACCCCTACTGACACCCAAGCAGAGTCTATACCTTCCATATCTGACTTGGGATGCTCCAGCGGGACCTGATTTTTGAATTAATCTTTAAACAGTTGTATGTGTTATTGAGGTTTGTCAAAGTAAGGACTTTGTACTTGAATGTTTTGACAGTGCCTGAGTGACAAAAATATATTTGCAGAGTAGTCATACTCTGCACATGGATAAATGTCAGGGTTTCCATAGAGGAAAAATAAAATTTTCTCTCAGCACCATTCAGGGGTTAAGTACAGACTGTACATATTGCTCACACAGCTCCACTGAACTTTATACAGAGGGTTAGTTTTCCTTTCTAAAGGACACTGAGTATCTTTGAAACAGAGAGAAATGTCTGAATGTGTTTGCCATTCATCTTTCAGTGACTCTGTACAACTGCTCCTATGGACGAAGCGACTGCAGCTTGTGTCTTGCTGCCCGTCCTGAATATAAGTGTGTCTGGTGTGAAGAAGATGGCAAGCCCAGCAAGTGCGTTTATGAAAAACTCTGTCACGCTCCCCCCACTGACACGTGTCCTCCTCCAGAAATCACTCGTGTAAGATTGCTTTTTTTCCTCTCCCTACCGGTGTAATATTTTTCAGAAGAAAGCAGCCAAGCAAGCTCATACTGAAAGGCAGTTTTTTTTCCTGGGGTGTTAAGTAAGCCTCTGAAATAGCTGAAAGGAAATAATGTCAGTAGTGATGTGTGTGAGAGATTTCTAAAGACTCAGAATAAGAGACTGAATGGAGTCTTTGAGTCTTCTTGTTTTTCAAGCCTTGTCCTCGCTGTATCAGAAGTCAGGGTAGCAGTGCATGCTTAAAACGTGATTCTCGCATTCTTAGCATGGATTTTTTTTCTGTCATAAAGTCCTTTCTACTTGAAATGAGTCTGTAAGAGAGGTTCACTGTTCCTGGAACTACAAGTACATCACAAGTTAATTTACAGGCTTCAAGGTAGACTTTTTAATAATATTTAATAAGGGAACAGACTGGTTTTGTGTCACAAAATGTTTTCCAGGTGTCAGTGATACTTTTCAGTCCACACCAGCATCAAACCCAAGGCTGTAGGAACTAAATGTAAGAAGTCAGAGAGGCTAAACGTGCACCCGACTTACTCTGCAGTTGGAGCATTCACTCAGGGTCAGGGAAGATTGTTGTCCACATTGGTGGATCAGCAGGCAAAGAAAGTCATAAATCCATTTTCAGAAAAACAAGCCAAATGCTGCTTTTATGGGCATAATTGTTGAGAAAAGAGTGATACATGCTTCCACCAGGCAAATCTAAATTGCTGCAGCAGTGGTATCAGTACTTCAAAACTCAGACACACTGTTTGATGAGAACACATCCCAAGCCATCAATAAATGCGGTAACTCTATGACAGAGGTTGAGAGTTGTAACAGGAATGTTTCGCTCAGTAGGAGCTGTGTCTGAAACCTGTGGCTCAAGCTGGTAGAGACACTGTATCCCTGTAGACTGTGCAGTCAGAGGTGCAGTGTGCCTACTGGCAGACCTGCGGTACGCCAGGGAAGGCTGGCCGTGAGGGTAAATTTAAGAAGAAATGGCTGTTAAACAGTTAAAGTCTGCCAAGGAAGGTAAATACCCTAGAAGCTTGACAGAATGTGTGGAGAAGAATACTTGTGTAATATCTGTACCCAGGTAAACACGATTTGAGAAAAAAGGAAAAGGAAAATTAAGAAAAAAAGTGTTTTCACCTGGGATACTGTTTCTACATTATTGGTGATTAAAAAAAAGATACTGAAATATATTGGGGTTTCAGACCTTAAATTAGCTTTAGATATGAACATAACATTTAGAAACAGCTAGACAAACAGTTGAGTAATTTTTCAGCTAGTTTTTTTATGGGTTGAGTGCCAATGGACAGCCAGTGGGCTAGGCAGCCAGCAGAGGCAGCCACATTGCTGTGCTCAGACTTGCTTGGACCTGAGAGACTGATTTTGATGGAGCAGGCATTGAAGTGCAACCTCGTTCTTCTTGATGGCAAACCTGCAGCCCTCCAAAGCTGAAGACCTGAAAAGGTCTTGCTGGAGGTGCTCCAAGCATTATGTAGGAAAGCAGGTTAGCCTCCCAACAAGTATTCCAAACTGAAGTGCTTGTTAGGGCCATATTTCAGTCTGAGCAGTCCACTGTAACTGCATGATCTTCTCTGTCCTCATTTTACTTGCAAATTACTCAGTTAGCATCAGCCCATGCTGCAGCACCCTACCATGACATGCAGTAAGGAAAACCAAGGGACTGGAGGAACGTTTGAAGATGCTTTGTGGGACAGCACTGTGTGTTAGGAAGGTGCACTGCTCTGCTGTGAGCCTAAAAGGATAAAATCACAACAAAAAAATGCTGGAAAAGCTCCACGGAAGGATTGTGAGAAGAGTGCAATCCATTTGGTTTTCAAAATCACAGTACTTCAGTGGAGGAAGCAAACTTAAAACAGAATAAACACCAGGCAAGAGTTTTGTACGTAACAGTCTGCCACAGGAGACATGAAATCTTCAGCTGTTGAATACTAGTTCTGAGCTAACAGATGATTAATTAACATTAAGGAGTTCTGCACAGCATGTTTTTTTGTTTGTCCTACAAGAAACATCTGCATTTCAAATGTAGGTAAGTCAAAGTAGCTTTAAATAATAGAGAAGAGAAACATAGTCACTGCGGTGTTTAATTTTGTTGTTTTTTTTCCTGTCCCTTATGCAAACACAGATTGAGCCAAAAACTGGACCACTAAGTGGTGGAATTCTTTTGACCATAATGGGATCTAATTTGGGAATAAAGGCAGAAGATGTAAAAAATATAACAGTAGCAGACAAGGAATGTCTTTTTAAAGAGGAGTTCTACTCTGTTTCCACAAGGTAATTGATGGATGCTTTTCACAAGATTTTAGAAGAGAAAGGAACCTCTGTGCATTTTCAAGATGATCTTCTTCTGGTTACAGATGGTTACTATTTGAAGAAAGAGCTATTGCTATGATATACCTGCAATATTTCATAGTAACATGTCTGACTCTTTATTTAAAATTGTTATAGATTGTAATACAGCAACAAATTTACACTGGTGTACTACCATCCTGCTCCTGATTGAAGTTTTTTCCTTACTTGATTGAAAAGCTTTCATAAACTATTACTGCACATACATCAAGACTATTTGTTTTTAAATTAAAGGCATTCTGCGTGTGCATCTAGTCGTTAAAACTTCGCTACATCTGAACCACAGTGAAGCCAAGCATACAAGATTTATAGGAAAGTAGGCAAAACAAGAGGAAGCTTAAATCTGTTTAGTCCAGCCACAGAGTTTCTTGCCTGGGGGCAGGGAGGGAGCCCAGGGCTTAGGTTTAGCTGTAGATGACTAAATTTCATCTCAAAGCCAGCAAGTCCATGGATGTTGAATTGCCTAAGCAGGTTGGTAGATGTTTTGTGGATTACTTGTCACACTCTTAAGCAGTGCCAAAAATTGAAACAGAATGCCTAAATTCTTCTGGATAGGTATCTAGGTGTTTACTACAGATTATATCAAGCTTCTAATTTCAAGAGGGAAATACCCTTTTGATATTAGCTGATGAAAAGCATAGCAGGAAGGTTCAGTAGTAATATTAAGAGTAATGACATATTTTAGGCAGCTTGATTTTTCTTTCATTCATTTTTGAAAGCTGCAATTGAAACCTTGGCTTTCTTTCCCTTCCTATAATTTAAAGTGTAACACGGTAACTTTTTGCTATTCCTGTGGCGTGTTTTGAAAGTGACTTTGAAGATACCTAAGTGATTTTTTTTAGCTTTTGAAAAATATTTAGCTTTAGTCAATGTGTGGATCAGGCATTTAGAAGCTTCCCAGGCTTCTAGGACTGGAGAAGGTAAAGAATAGCTGTTTATTTCTTACAGCTTCCCAATTTTATTGCCATCACTCCTGCATTTACATGTACTTCCAATCAGTCATCTTTCTCCATTCCCTGTTTTCAGTGTTTGCAAAAGCTGCACTGAATTGCAACATAGACTTACAAGAATTTCCCCATCCTCTTGGCTTTTTCTAAAGCTTTTTGATATTTTTAAATACATGGAAAGGAGCCAAAACTGAGATGACTGGTTCCTTGTATCATAGCAACATTACTGGTTTCCTAAGTTCTGGCAGCATAGTAATGGGCGAGAATAAATGCAACTTGCCTCGTGTCATTTATCAACAAATTAGTGGGTTTTGAAGGATGTTCCTGACTAGGGAAGCCTTAAAAAAGAATTTGTCAAAGTCTTCAAATATATAATTTTCTGTATTTG
>WAAG01016811.1:12365-38943 GCA_013390105.1 Tichodroma muraria
GGGTGCCGCAAAGCCGCAGCGGCGCTGGGTGCCTCCCCGCCGCGGAGCATGAACAGGAGCAGCTGGGCCGCGCTCGGCTCCGTCCCACATCTCGCCTCGCCGCGGGCACCCACGCGCCGCGCGGTACCGGCGGTGCCCACGCATGTGACCGACGACACCGCCGGACACAGCCCGAGCGCTGCCGCAGCCCNCTGCTCCTCCCCTGCCTGTCCCCGCACTGGAGCACAGCCTCCCTTGCAGGGGACTTGTTTCCTCCTCCGCTCTCACACCAGCTCGGGGGCAAAGCTCACTTTCCCCCTCTCGTTACCTGTTTTGCTCCCTCTGGAGTCCCCCCCATTTCCCTGGGAATTTCCAGCAACAGTGTTTAACATCAACGTTTAAAATCCCTGGTGGCAGAGCCTGACATTCAGTGCACGGAAGTTTGCCCGACCTCAGCCCCGTGCACCAGACTGCCCAGCATCCCCGAGTCGTTGTACCCATGAGGGTCTCCCCCAGACGGTCCCAGCAAAAGCAGCTTCAGGGCTGAATTCAGTAGGGTTTCACATCTTTCTCTTTTGTGGAGGTGATACTACATTGCCAGCTACGCTTTTTTACCATATGCAACACCAACACACTGGCAGTTAACAAGCTACAACACAGAACCACTTGGCAACACAGAGAAAATGGGCAGAAAATCCCCAAGCAAGAGGGAAGGGGGAAAAAAATGCAACGAATTGACGGCATTGAGCATGCAAGAGAGAACTGTAAAGCAGAGGCTGCCAGGGAGCAAAGGTGCCCTCCCAGGCTTGTGCACAGCACCAAGTGGGGAACCTTAGCAGGGGAAGCAGCCACTGCTTAACCATCAGAGAGATGAAGCACCTGAATACTTTCTGGAGAGCAACAGGGGTGAGCAACCAAACTGATCTTAGTGTCATTCCCCTCTTGAAGTCAATTGATGTGGTTGCCTGCCATAGCTAGGGATCCAGGAACGCATGAGGTGCCAACCAGTCCCACAGGACCTCTGAATTTCACTGTCCCTTATGTTAGAGCACAAGCAATACTTATTTGTAGAAACTGTGGTGTGACTGTACCAAAAGCATCTGTGCTGGGCAGCAATGCCCTGGGAGGCAGGGGCTCAGGCAGCCTGGCTCCACCTTGGAGAGAACGTTGGGCCAATGAGGATGAGCTCAGGCAGTGGTGGATTCAAGGTGGGGGAATGGAGTTTTGTTCCCACTGCAGGAATGAAGCTTGGAGCTGTCTCCACTTGTAACACCACATAATTCTAGGTGGCTGCAGATTTATTACTGTATTTTCCCAAATTTGGAAGGCTTCCACTTTTGACCACATAAAAGAAACATTTTCCTTTTCTCAGTATGACCTCCATTTTCTATTCTGAGACAAAATCCATTATAGCAATGCCTGGAAAAGCTACACATCTAATCATTTTTCCTGAGAATTCCTCAGCATTTTGAGATGGGTTTAGCTTGGCCAGAGCTTTTCCACCCCCCAGCAAGAGAAACTGCTTGTGAGATTCTCCATTTTTAAAAGATAATGATGGCTGTGTTCATTGCAGGATTTTTCCTGTTACCAGTTTGATTTGCAATCACAGCTGAAGGCCTATGCCATGAATTATTTGCCAATTAAGCAGTGCTTGCTTAAGTGGAGGCTGTATATTTTACACCTTGACAGCTATTACAGGCAGAAGGTAACTGGAGCTTTGACTTAAATGCAAATTATCAAACACCCAACAGTCTGAAGCAGAGACCCAAGCTGATTTGGACAGGAGACACAACAGAGATAAATTTGCTGCTGACGTTTTATCTTGGGTGGGAGTAACAATGGTAAAGACAAAATCAAAATGTCCATATCTTTCTTGCTCTTTAACAGCAGACTTTTTAATCCTTCCTGAAGACACCCAGAAAAGTTTTTTATGTTGTGGAACAAATATTGGAAAAGATAGCTGCCCTCTGTTACAACTAGTATGATTAATACCCTTGCATAATCTTTTTTCTTAGGGAGAAGAGAGAGTGATGTCACTACTCCAATCACATTGCATTATTATGTACCTTGGAAACAGAAAAGCAGATATGAAAAAAGTGAAAATGAGATTTTATTATTTATTATAGATATGTGCCTCAAATTCAGTATCATGGGATACCCAGAGTATCTCATAGGTATTGTCCATAATCACATTTAGGACCAGGAGATTCTTCTCCACCCCAGCAGAGACAGAGCAGTTGGACTATTTGTTTTGCTGCAGTTAAACCCTTTAACAAGCATGATGTCACTGCACTCAGCCAAGCACTGGGAAATGTTTCATTTTTCACTTGTTTCCAAAAGTGAAGTAGAAGAGGTCTTAAAGCCATTTAGTAGATTCCCTTGGCTTGTTTCATTTACTTCAGATATAATGTATGCAGATTTAGTTATTTCATCAGCAACATAAAGCCTATTATCTATTGGATTTCAAGTCTGAGGTAACTCCCAGCAACAAAATACATGATTTAATAATAATTCTGTCATCAAGTGAAATCTTTCCCTGAGATGGATACTGAAAGCAGCCTGCCCACATAGCAAGATATTTATTTTTTCTCAGAGGCTTTTCAGCAGGGTCAGACCTGAAAATGGTTAATCACATTCCTTTTATTTCACCTAAAGTTTTGAGCAAGATTGATTATAACAAAGGGCTCTGTCCAGCTTCCTATTTTGTTTATGCTCTTGCCTGTGCAGGATCATGGAACAGTGTTTCTGTAATCCCCACCTAAAGAACAACATAGAAATATCAGCTTTCCCAAAATAAGTAGCAGGAGTTGTTGACCAGATGATAACGATTTTAATATTCATAAAACCAGAATGTCAAAGAAGAATGTCTTGTATGAGAATTAATGTTTCCAAGTCATAGTCATCATTCTCCAAATGCATGCAATGCTCCTAGGAAGTCTTGCTCTCTCTCCTTCTGACATGTGGAAGTTTAGGTACTCACCAAAGACTGGGAATTACCTGCTAGAATTGTTTGGCTGTTCTTTTTTTATTCTTGTCTATGTTGGCCAGCAAGCCAAACCAGTTTTGATTTCCATATCTTTTATTTGTACATTGTTCAATGAGGCACGGGCCGATTCCACATTAAAAATAAATATACTTTGTCACCATCATAAACTGCGCTGGCCAAAACCATAACATGCTGCTGATTAAGGCTGTGCAAATGGAGCATCCCCTAAAGCAAGAAAAATGGGCACCTGTGCTCATGGGAACGCAGGAAGCAGCCTCAGTCTGACAACTCAGCAGCTCTGATGACCCTGCAGAGGATTATCAGCTCTTTGCTTTGCAGTGGAAAGATCTGAGCCTCCACAGCCTGCAAGGGAGGGGAAAAAGCATTTCACAGATCCAGGTGATGTTTCTAGCCAGTGTGGAAAGCTGTGGGGAGAGGAAAGGAAAGAATGGCAGGGAAATTTATCAATTTGTAGACTAAAATCTATAAGGGGAGGTGACAGAGGACAGATCGAACTCTTCTTGGTGCCAAGCAATAGGACAAGGGGCAGTGGGTGGAAACTGATGCACAGGAAGTGCCACCTGAATAAAAGGAAGAACTTCACTGTGCAGCGACAGAGCAGGGGAACAGGTTGCCCAGAGAGGCTTTGGAGTTCCCCTCACTGGATATATTCCAGAACTGTCTGGACCCAGTCCTGTGCCATGTGCTCTGGGATGGCGCACTGAGCTCCCTTCCAACCTCTCCCATTCTGTGAAACCTCAGTTCCTCAACACTCCCATATAAATACTTCACCCCTGACATTCCGCTCTCCAAGGGCTAGAGAGAGCCCTCTCTTGGCTCCCCTCATCTGCAGTTCTTACAGCAGGATAATGCTGCAGTTCTTACAGTAGGATGGATATTGCATGACAGACCAGAACATTACCATCCTATGCCGCTGTGCTCTGCATCTGCACCTCTTACTCTGATTTTCATACCATAATCAGCGGGCTTGTATCAGGATGTGCTCAATTAGAAGAGCAGAAATCAGAGTTCACTTTCCACTCTGATACATCTTTTGTTTATAACTAAAAGCTGTACTATTCAATTTAAGTTGAAATTATTTAAACTCCAGCAAGAGGTTTTGTACAGATTCGTATTTCTATTTAGGCTAAGCTTTTTCAGGTGCAGTTCAAGCTTGGGATAAAAACTTGAAATAAACCCTATTAACCCTATAAACTCTATGCAGTAGATTGCATTTGCAGATTTCACATCTCAATCCATTTGATTCATATTGAATCTATTTAATCTTCATTTTAGTATTCATTCCCTTCTTTCTATGCCTCTAAGTGTTAAGCTCTATCCTATTCATACAAAAAATTTCACATATTCATGCTAAAACAAGAAATGCAGGTTGAAGATTTACAACTCTTCCCCAAATTGTGCCATAAAATAAACAGTTAAAATCATCACCAAATACATTGATATTGAAATTACTACTTTTTCCAACAAAGCCTTTCAAAATACTTTACAGTCCTTACAAAAGCTGTGTATAAAATCTGGGGGAGGTAAAAAAAAAAAAAAAGCAAGATACAAAATATTTGTTTTTATTTAGTCACAATCTGTGCTTTCTACTTTAACTCAATTTCTTCAACTGGTTATACCTCCATTGCATTCCTTTCCTTAGGTGCTGGCCACCTGCATGCATGTTCTCCAAAGGCCTCCTGTTCACACTATTGTGACTGGGATTTGAATTTTTGTCCCCATACTCGTTCTCTTGCTTTGCCGTTTTTTCCAGGGCAAGCTTTGCTCCTCCAAGGCAAATGAACCTTACTTCCTGCACTTTCATTGCTTTTCCATTAGTTTTTGATACTGCTTCAACCTTGCCTCTATGCATTTCTTTCCATGTTATTGCATCATTTTTTTCCCTTCAAAAAAAGCAAGAAAATACTCAGTATGGTTTTATCATCTTGCAACACTCTCCTATACTCAGCTGGTCTAAAAAGGTAGAAGTATGAGGCTTGGAGCACATTTCCTAGGGAAATACGAGTTTCAGTCTTCCCATCCTCAGCCTTGAGCAGTCATCCACACTTGCAGAAGAGCAGATCTGTGTTTTCTCCTGAAGGCCTTGTCCTCCCACAGTCCCCATGACACTAGACCTCTTTAACAACTTCCAATTCACTATCCCCTTCTTTCTACTCTGCCTCTCCACAGTACCAGTTTCTAAGAAGCATTGCCTGGGCCTTCAATGCCTCTCCTCATGTGCCACAGGGTGATGGCACAACAGGCACACCCAGGCCTACCAAGGCAGCTTCTCCAGCAGCCTCTGCCTGGCTCAGCAGAGAAGTGTCAGCCTCTGGCTGGCTTGTCTTTGTGTGTAAAGAACCTTAGCATGGGTAGAAATACCCTTTTAACCTTCTCTAAAGTGATTCTTGCAAACTCTCACATTTTCAGTCGTCCCTTCTGTCTGATCCATTGGCCTTTAGCAAGGCCTTAACTTCATCATTCTAAGTCCTCCTATTCACATGAAGTAGTGCTTGCAGGTTCTTCCCAAGGAATCTGACATACAGCCCTCCCTGAGCCTCTGCACAAGCATAGTGTGTCAGTCAGATAAACACGTGCCATTGTGAGTGTCACAGCTTTATGCAGCTTTGAACCACTGGTGTTCTACAGGATTCTGCTGCGAAGATCAATTGATCATTAACCACATTTTGTTGATAAGCTCTTTGGGGAGGCACCATATTTTGTTGTCTGCCTGTGTAATGCCTGGAGCATTAAGGTCCCTTCACACCACAGCAATGTCGATAATATATACTCCCAACTGTGCTAGGTGCTATACATAAATAGTGACACCTCATAGATTGGCACTACCATTTTTTTCTTTGTTGTCTGCTAGTCTAGGTAACAGATGATCACAAGACAGAAGAATAAGTGACCCTGCATTACAGTTTCATGTCCCAAACACAGTTAAAATCAAGGAGAAAGGGCAAGATACTACTAAAGGAGGTAATCTGAATCCAAATAGAAAGTACAGTCATGATATCATCAAATAAATATCTAGAGTAATTTGAAATATTTCCCTTTCCCAATAAAACGGAGAATTAGTTAATCTGTAGACTCTAAGCATCAAGATATGGTAGGATAACCAAGATACAGAGTCAAAATAAATGCTTTTCATTAGGGCATATAGCAGCAACAGTAGCAGTCATACAATATGCAATATGAAAAAATTTGACCTTCAGTTTAGCATCACTGGGAGATCAATCATCAGGGTTGCAGTTTCTACTCCTATCTAGTTTCTCTTCTTGGGCCTCTCCACAATGAACTATGAAAATAATGCCAATACATCTCTTTGTCTTATTACAGAACAATGGTTCAGCTGCTTTGGGTTTTGCTGTAGAATAAGCACTAATGAAGTGTGCAGCCAGAGGTGCCATCCAAGCAGCACACATGGATACCCACAAATTAGTGCTACCTTCTTAGCGATAGCATACTGTTTAGGGGTCAAACACAATCAAACCTCAGCCCTCTTGCAGATTCCTCTAACACAGCCCATGCAGATCAGGCTGCAGAGAGGCTCAGAGCTGTGCTCACTGCTGCACACACAGCCTGAGAGAGACCAGGAGCAATCCCAGTGTGCCCAGCATCACCTGCTGGAGGGACTGGCCAGCCATGCCTGAAGCACAGTCAAGTGGCATGTACTAGCTGTTCCCAAGCTCCTCCCAAGCATGAGATCAACTTTTTAGTCTTACCCAATGACTAGATGTTTGCCAGAGGTTAAAATAAACATTTGCTGTGGTTTCTGTTAGCATCAGAAAGAATTGTCAGGGGCTACTGGCAAGTGTTGAAGCCCCTCTGCAGGACTACCTTTTCTCCCATTTAATCCTCATTTCAGGGTGTTCTTCATAGGGTCCTTCATATTTTTGCGCTGCTGCTATTCTTCCATTGTGCCTCTCACCCAAAAGAATTACACTGCAGATATCAAAAAACCCCACAATTCCATAGTTCCTGTACTTCAGGGCAGAGGTTAAAAGCAAACTCTCCTGGTACCCAGCCTTTCTTAGCTGGCTGCATGACACCTCCCAAGCTGTGCGGCAGACACAGACCTGGGATTAACTGTATCACCAGAGCTAACACAGGTTTATTACACCAGCCCCCCCCATCTGGGAAGAAGGTACATGACAGGTCTCACACACTAGCAAATCCAGCTCCCCATCTCCAGCAGCATGAGGTAGAGGGTGTGACAGCACACCTCTACCATTGTCAGCTCTTAGGGAGCATCCCCATGAGAAAGGCACCTGAGAAAATGCAATTCTCTATTTGATGTCCTGATCACAGAAACAAAGCATTCCCTCTTCTTCACACCACACTGGCCTTTCACTATATGAGGGGGTGGGGGTGGGAATCTCATCTGAACTGAAGAAAATGCCAATTCCAGGATGCTGCATTCCTCAAAATACCCTTGTAACACACCTCTTTTAGGCAGGGAAAAATGTTTCTCAAACATACAGAGGTCTTCTTCTAAACATATTACATCGTTAAAGAGGAATTACTCCAGCAGAGGGAAAACCAGTATAAAACAAGCACAAGTGGAATAAGAATCACACCCTTCATTTTATTCTGTGTAGCTTTTTCCCTCCCCTTACATAAGCTTCAACACTCCAAGTTCAAGGCAAATGCTTGCAATATTTCTGCATTATCCTCAGTAATGTGACAAGAGCAATTACAGAGTCCAGGGAAGCTAAGTAACACTGCTAAAACCGTGGGTGGTCTAAAGGCTTGAATAGCTCCTGTGCACTAACATTGCAGTGGAGTCCCCCAGACCCCCACTTTGTACCATAGGCAATTCAGCCACGCTCTGCAACACTGGCCTTTTTGTCCCAGGACATTCTGGCACCAGCATTGCTTAGTTGACTTGAGACATACCCAAGTTCTTTCAGGTGGTCTGCAAAGTTAACTCACCCTTAAAAAGTTTGTCCTTGGTACCCACCACATCTCCTTCATTCTCCATTCTTCTAGGCAGAAGCATGCTGAACATTTTGCAAGGAAAATCTGCTCAGAGACAGCTATTCCAGGTGCACAGGCCTTTGCTGAGTACAGCATTATTTGGGGTATTCTCTAAAAAAAAATTAAAATCTACTTTTACAGTAAAAGAGCCATTTGCCATGTGCAATGTGCTGAAATACTTTGCCACAGCAAAGTCTGGTCTAAACATGTTGTTGGCCAATAAAAGGGGGGAAACATGCTGCCAGTAAACATTTGCGTGGTATGTCTTTGAAGGCTTCAAGGCAGACTAAGTGGAATAATTGTGAAGATGTATTATTTATAATACAACAAATCTTCCCCACAAGATATAGGTCTCCATTAACCTAGTACCCAACTGCTTTTAAGTGCATTTTTTAATGTGTTTACCCTGCTAAGGGAGTTATGTTTTATTATCTCCATTTTGCATTTGGGGAATTGAGGTACTGGGAGATTAATAGATTTGCTCGAGGTTACATAGCAAATCTCCAGCAAAGCACAAATGCAGACCAAGTGTCCCAGATTGTTCTTCTCCACTGGATGTATCCATCGATATGCCAGGACACATTAAAACATCAAAGGTCTCTTGTGAGGTGACTTTTTCCTTTGTAATAAAAAAGACCGATGTCATGCGAGCAAGCTACATTGTATTGGAGTCAACAGAAGTTCATCTATTTGCAGAAAAACTGAAGCAAGGTCTGGAGCTGCTGTTGGAATATTCTCATTTTTCTAGCTATCCACTGCATTCAACTCAAATTCACAAATACCTTTTCACTGATGAAACCTGCTGCATCTGAAAAACTACCTATCCAGTCATTAAGATTCACTGATAGCCTTTACATTTCACATACTACCGTTTAAAGTCAGATGCTGCTTCATGTCTCCCTCAAGCCACATGGAGCTGCAAAGGGGTTTGGCTTTTTAAAATCTGCTCACACAGTGAAGATGCTGAATATGGATATGGGATCCTTGCTGTGGTACAACGGTGTTATGGATTGTTTGGTTTGATTTTCATCTTGACTTATGGGAAGAAGTGGTGGAAGACAGAAGCTTAATCTCTTACAGTACCTTACACCAGCAAACCTTTGGGGGAATAGTCTTATGGGAATCAGTAGAAGATCACCTTTCTCCCTACATCCTCTTCACCATCTCTCCACTAAGTCAACTTCCCTGAAGATGGAACCTGTGCTGCTCTCCAGCCATAGTAGAGTTCATGGAAGTGGGAATCTCACAGAATCACAAAGTGTTCTGAGTTGGTCCTGCAATCCCCTCTCTCCTACTCCCCAAACACCAGCTTAGTACCCGCTCCCAATCCTCCTTGGGAGGAAATGAGTGCAACTACAATGTTGTATCTTTCAAGTGGAGGATATTTCCATTAATTTCCAAGCTCCTGTTTAAATGCAAGTCTAAACAGAATTTGAATGAATTATAGGGCTGATAACAATGCAAGCAGAACACTTTATGCCTCATGTGCCCTTGTCAGCACACAAATGTCATAAAGCATCCTGGTCCCACCATAAAAACGTATAAGAACCAAGGGCTTTGCCTAAAATATCCTGGCTAGGGAAGGCAGTTATAGGAGCTTAATCACTTCTAAGACTAAAAAAAAAATCCCTTTGGTGCAGCAGAGTGAGTTGCACAAAAGGAGTTCTATAGAGAACATGCAAGACTGGTGACCTGTTTCTTGTCAGCATGGAGAGTGGGCCCACTTTAGCTCACAAAATACCAGTGGCAGAGCCCAGTAAGTTTACTCCATAAGACATCACATCTAAGTCAGCCTTGTGACTGAAGCAAATGAGATTTAGTCCTCACTGCAAAGCTGCCGCCAAAAAGCCCGCAAGCCAGGTTCATTTAGTGAATGAGCAGTACCTTCTCACAGCAGGGACAGATTTTATTTTCCATTTAGGATCAGGGACACACACAGGTAAACAGCAGTAATGCACCTCTAGGCTGCTCAATGCCTCAGCTCACTTTACATAAAGCTACCTCAGGGAGGGGAGGTGGTTTCGAGGTGAAATACAAAATTGAGGAACTGGGATATCTTTATCCTTCTTCCTGAAGGTAAGCGCGACATGCAGAACATGATACTCCGCCTCCAGCACAGTCTGGGCTGCTCAAGACACGTTTGACATCCCCCAACAAAGATTTAAAGATTATTCAGTATCAAATGTTCACCAGTGTTTTGAACAGCTAAACAATGAATTTTCCCACTGCCTCTCCTGCTAATGATGAGCGAATAAAGAATCCCCTAGGGAATTTCCCTTCATCTGCTCACGAGTGCCACTTCGCTAGTCACATTTATCTGACAAATCTTACAGATGGCTTGGCACGAGCTTGCAACAAGCACACCATCTTTGGAGCTGGGATTGGCCGCCCGAGCCACGCGACGCTTTCTGTGGCAAACTGGGCAAGCCCACAGCAGAGTCCCATACCAGCTACTGGAGAAATATCCTGAGGAAATGTACAGCTTCACCCAGCGCTTTTTCAGCGAAGACACTGATGATGACATTTCCGACACTGCAGCCACCCTGTGAGGAGTGTGGAGTCTCTTGGCACAGAAGAATTTGTTCTCTGACCCAGACAGAAAGATATCCTGGAAAATGACTCCCATTGAGCCCTTTTCCTGCTGTTTTTGTGCTGAATGCCTTTCTGTTAAAGATGAATTTTCCCTGTTAAAATAATGAGGAAGAGAATATAAAGACCCATCTGCAGACCACATTTTCAGAGAGGTTTTTGTTTGTTTTCCAACATTGTCTGTGAAACATTGGTTGAGTCTTTCGAGCTCTTTCCAGATGTGTACTCTCCTCGTGCTATGTACCCAACTCTAATTCTAGTTGGAAAGCTGTTTGACTCTGGCAAATGAATAGCAGGATTTTAAAACAGATACAAATAGTAAAACTAGGGCTTTGTACAATCCCATAGGTACTATAGATGGGACCGTCCAAACACATATCCTTCTAATCCACCAAGAAAATGCCCTTAAGACCTGTTCAGAGTCAGACTTAAACCCATAAAATCCAGGAAATTCAGAGATAAGCCTGAATATCTGGACTGATATTCTGTCCTCAGTTCACCTTACTGGGTAAATGTTAATGAATGCATTTGTTTATTCCCTACAGTTCCATGCAGGGAATATCAACAATCTGATATTATGAGAGGAGGTGAAATTTTTTCTTCCGTATGTGTGTGTAGGAGTTGCTCAATATAATTTATTCTCTTTCACAATAAAACTATATAGCTCCTCAATCCTTTCAGAACTACACAGGGTCTGTCATGTAAATTTTGGAGAAGAAGCTTCAAAGGAAAATCAGTTATTACAGGAAACAGGACTGATTTTCAGTACCTCACAATCTTACTTTTCCATTCATACTAAGCAAGTATTCCAACATAAAACATCATCCAGATGCATTTCACAGAGAATCTGAACCCGGACCTTCACAGGTAACATGGGACCAAGTTTACCAATCATAAATGGAGGAGAACTGGAGCACACAGCACCTCTAAGAGCACTGACCCATATGTGCCTGCTGCAACAACCTGCAGGGCAGAGCTGTCACATCAAGTACAAACAAAAAAATGGCCATACCAGTCCATCTAGCCCAGCATCAAGTCTCCTCTAGCTGGCTCCTGAAGCAAGCTAGAAAGCAGCAGAAGCAAGGGAACCACTTATGCTATTTCCCTCACATTTCTGCTAGCCTCCAGCTATTTTCAGATCAAGGTATTTCCTAAGCCAGATGTGGTTTCTAGCTACTTAGTAATCCTCCGTGCATTTCTTTACACAAACTTGTCCAGTCATCCTTTGAACTCTAATAAGCTCGTAGCCTCCACAACCACCTTTGGCAGTGAATTCCTTGTGTCCACTACCAGTTGCACAGAGAACATCTCTTTTTGTTTGCTTTGAGCCTGGCTGCTTCTAGTTTCATTTAATGACTTTAATTGATACACTGCCACAGAACAAACAATCCCTGCCCACCTTCTGACTTGAAGGATTCACTCCTACCCCACCAACATCTCATCTTCAAGCTGACGAGTTTCAGCCTAATCAAATTTTCCTCACACGGAAGGTTGTGGCAAATACAACTGAAATATAAGCCAACTATTTTTCTTTCCCTCTGAGCTCCCAGTGCACCCTTTTACTTCACACTCAGGAAACACTGTCTTTCCCATGTTAGAGGGAAGTAGGTGGCAGGTTTGTCAATACTTTTATAGGTAATCTGCAAAGTGGCAGAGAAGTAGACCGAAATCTCCGGGGCCTGTTCTGACACTGGGGAATACAGTGCGTTGAGCCTTAGCCCTAGTGACTGCACCAGGTATTGGACAAAGTCCACTTACGATTTTCTTAAATCGCATGTAGCAGTCACTTCATCAGTGATGAGTACCATGACCAATACATAATTCAGGTCCTGCTACAGTCACAGGGCCACATGTTCAAGCTCTAGGGGTGCTCTGAGCAACACGAGTCCCAAAGTCCTGACATTCTCAGTCCAGAAACTACAACTGTGAATCAGCTTCCAGCAGAAACATTGAATGAAACCCATGGTCACATTACCCTCCAAAAGAGCATTATACATCTTCACTACCATCAGCTGCTCTTCTCTCCCACTCCCCAAAAGGCACAAAACTTGAGAGAGTTTAGCCCAAGAAAAGATTTCTGCAGGATAAGAAGGCAGATGTGACAGAGACTTCATGAAGTCTGCTAAAGGTTTTGCTATTGCCAGCTAATTTGATGTAAAAGATATGCAGATACTATTGTGATGGGCAGCCCAACAAGCCCCTAAGATAAAACTCCCATTTGCGACAAAATTCATCCCTGGTAAAAATGGCACTATTCCATTGAAATCAATAAGGTTGCACCTGTGAATGCCAGCTGTGAATTGAGTCCATGGTTCTCAAATGATGTAAAATGCTTCAGGAGGAAAGATGCTATATTTAGGTGCCATATTATTGCTATGTAGACATTTTCATAACCCCTAATTATGGGGCTTTTTTTGCAAGCTCTGTAGTATTAACTGGATTGGATAAATATATAATTAGAGAGTGTTTCAACATGCACACTCTTGATGCTAGAAGCTTTATCAGCTCTTTCTTTTCTTCATGATCTGTTTTGCTTTTCTTTTAAAGCTGTTTCTATCAATTACGGCAAGATTTACTCAGAGCCCCAATAAAGGGTCATTGCAGACATCCCAGCAGAACAGAAGAGAGCTACATTTATGTTCCAGAACTTCTCTGTTTTCCAGAAAGACACCTCTGAGCTGTCATTGTATGACAACATTGCCAGAAGCTAAGCCAATCAGGGGAAAAAACCACCAAAACAACAACAGAACAACAGCAACAAAGAACTTTTCAGAAGTTCCCTGACCCAAAATTGTTTATAGGCTAAGCATTTCTACTCCAACAGCTTCAACAGAAGATCTGCTGCCCAAATATTTGCTAGATCTCACTCCACTCTTTTGCCAGTAGACAGAAAGGAAGGACCCAAGGAGGTTCTCTACATTCTGCACAATGCCAGGGATGCACAAACAGCTTCAGAGATCTATAGATAGGATGTAGATACAGCCCTGCCTAAAAACGCCACCACCCTAACAAATTAGTAATTTGCTGGACTGGAAAAAGGCAAGCTACCTTTTTTACAGCATCTGCTCTGTCAAATTAAAAGACAACCTTAACAATTAAAATCCAACTAGTTTTGCAGGAGTAAAAAACCAAAAACAACAAAAATGTAGCACCTGCATTTTCCTTTCTAGATACTGAAGAAATTTGCATTACCGTTTATTGCAAACCGAAAAAAGTCCTAAACAAACATGCTTCTTGGTTTTCTGATCAGGTATGGCCAATAAAGTGTCAGATTATGTTAGATGTGTTTATGAACATTTTCCTCTTGCACCAGCTTACATCCAGTGAGAATTTGAAAAGCTAAATTACAAGTATAAACACTTCAAAACAGATGTTAATAATAGAAAGAATTAAGAATATTGCTAGAGTGACACAACACGGATGCTGTATTATTAAACAAATGGTTCACAATGGTGTTATGACATGAGTCATAGTGCCTGATGCCGTGAACATGCTGCACAAAAGAATAATAGCTATCACCAGCTACAGAAATACACAGAGCACCAGGAGCCTGATTGCTGACTGATCTAAAGCAAGGGGTTTTTCTGCAAGCCAACAGGATAAACTCCCACCTGGTACAAATGGGTGCAACCAAACAGAAGCTCATGGAGTAATAGCACCTTCAGCTAAGGCTCTGATATTGCACCAAAAGTACTACAGGCTTTGCTCTGTACAGTCTTGCAGTCTGCTTTTGACTGTAATTGACTGGGGAATTCCAATTTGTTAGGATTTTGGACCTGCTTTCCACAGGTGTGAATAACTGAATCTGGCCCTACATTAACATAAACAGATTTTTAAACCTAGCAAATCACAGAGCACATCTGAATAGTTTTAACATTTACTATCACCTCAAGAAAGTCTACCAGAGGCAGCAAACTGGTGGCCATCAGCACAAGGACTGGTTTGCCAGTTTGCCATTCCTTTTGTTGCTTTATCTGCTAACTATGGATGGCAACTGGTGATGCTGAAGAAAAAGATTACTCTAAGAGCTGGCATATCCACAAGCTTAACAGACAAAGGATGGAATCAAATCCTGGAGTGCACTTACAGCATGTGCTCCCCATAATTAAAAGTCTATTTGCGGCATGCAAAGTAGAAAAAGCTTTCATTTAGGGTAGAACTTAAACACAGCATTACTTTCCCTTTATTACTTGATGCAATAACCCCATTCAAGGGGATACAGTCTGGAAGCAATGTTCTCCAAGATCCACATGTCTAAATTGTCAAGAGGAGGGGAGGAGAAAATGAGAACAAAGTAAGTGGAACCCACCCAAAAAATGAAATGTAGGGCTTGATTCATTGTCACGCACTGTTAACATAGTGATTCAACCACTGTGGTGCACAGCTAACAGAAACAGAGCTGATTTAAATCCTGCATCTCTGTGCCTATCATGTACTTAATAAGAAACACTCAGCACAGAGACTTTGATGGGTTCCACTCCACCCAAGTGCCACCCAAAAGCTCACAGTATAGGAAGCATGGCCAAATACAAGGCATGTGGTCAGGGCATTATGGTATTCCAGCCCTTTCTCAGCTTTTACACTGGGGACCCCTGGCAGCTGTCCTAAAGGCAGCCTCAAGGTTGCTCCAAACTGTGCTAAAGACCAAACCAGTTTCTGAACAATTTCAAAACACAAGTTGAGCAAAAGTGGTTTGCTGCGCTCTCTTGGATGTGGAATAGGCTAGAGCAGAGCCACATCTGAGAACAGGCTGCCTCTCTTCAGCCATCACAAGGGCACCTACATACCACACGCTGTATGCAAGACAACTTGCTTACCAAGGATGAGGCACACAAGAGACAAGAAATCTACTCAGAATAGTCAGCAGCTACACTGCATTACCTCCCATCTCTCATCAGGATCCTCCAAAATAAATTTTATATTACAGGGTCATTAACATGGCAGAAGACAATTTGCTTAGATAAAGCCTAGTGTTTCTTGCCTGTGTGTTTACAGGTGAAATGGTGCTTACCCATGCAAACATGCCACCCTGATCAAGCCAAACATACACAATGCATATAAGACATAAATAAATACTTATGAGTCACTGATAACCACCTCATAAATTATATGGTCGTATGGAGTATCACTGCTAAAGATAATTCATACAATTGGATACAAAATACACATACACGACTCTCATTAAGACAGATAACATTGTTTGTTTCCTTTCACAAGAGCCCAAGGCCTTAATTTATAAGGTCCTAAATTATTTTTGAAAACCTTCGAGTCCCAACAACTGAGGATCAGTTCCAAAACCTGACCCAAAACCAGGCCATATGAGATCAACTGAGATTACAGAGGATATAGCGAATAGGATATGGCACATGGGTGTCCAAAAGTCCAAGAGCCCAGTCTGCTTCAGCTCACAGGAGCCAGATGCAGTATTATTTATAACCCTTTATCCTCAAACAGATACTGCCTTCAGCATCCAACTCTCCTACCTCGCTCTGCCTCACTGCCCAGGACCGGCTCCCCCATCACCGCGTGAGGAGCTCAGCTCCGGCTGCAGGAAGGTGCGGCTGCTGCAGCTCTTCCACAGCTCCTCACAAACTCCTCTGTGGAAATGGGCACGGGCTACTCCAGCCAACAAAGTGAGGAGGG
Organism: Tichodroma muraria; assembly: GCA_013390105.1. NCBI lineage: Eukaryota > Metazoa > Chordata > Aves > Passeriformes > Sittidae > Tichodroma > Tichodroma muraria. The sequence continues at coordinate 28,546 of WAAG01016811.1, forward strand.
GCGAGATCAGTCCAGCAGCCTCCACTCGGGCTAAACCTAAATGCCACTTTGGTACCACTTGACTGACACAGCCCAAACACAGCGTGTTTGTTTTGCTGACACACAGGTTTAAGTTCGCTCCCCAGCCACATCTTCTTTCCCCTTGGATACAATAGTCATCTTCATAGCACTTATTATAACATATTGCAGCAATAATGTGTAATTATCCTCAAAAACAAAGCAAAAGCTCAAGATAAAAATAACAGGCACTGAGCACACTTACCAGCTGGAGGAAGGCAGTGAGGCAGCACAAGCTGCAGCCCTAAAATGGCTGTGCTGTAGCCTGATTTCAAAGGCCAGACTGCAGGAGAGCACACAGAGAGGTGAACCCTCTCCAAAAGCAGGTCCAAAATGAGAAAGAGGAGTAGCAGGCAGACTCTCTGGAGATGTCCTTAGGTAGAGCAGTACCTCCCGTGGGGCCTATGCACTGGCAGCTGGGTTCAATGATTGCATTTGGGCTAGGTCAGAACTCCAAATGCTCAGCACCTGGGAGGGCTGATCTTTTCTGAGGAGAGGTCCGTCAGGTGGTTATCAATCATAGCTCTCACTCCGGATCTTCCTTGGTCTGACCTAGGGAAATCAAATCAGTTTCCTTCTTACTTTCTCCTGTTTTGCTGGATGTGCTTACTTTGACTTTCATAAACTCATAGAATGGTTTGGTTTGAAAGAGACCTTAAAGATCATTTAGTTCCAACCCCTCTGATATGGGTATGGACATCTTCCCCTAGACCAGGTTGCTCAAAATCCCATCAACCTGGCCTTGAACACTTTCAGGAATGAGGCACCCACAATATCACTGGGCAAACTGTTCCAGTGCCTCGCCACCCTCACAATAAAGAATTGGTGCCTTACAGCTAATCTAAGCCTATCCTCATTCAGTTTGAAGCCATCACTCCTTGGCTACCACTACATGCCCTTGTAAAAAGTCCCCCTCCAGCTCTCTTGTAGGCCCCTTTAGGCACTGTAAACCTTCTCTTCTGCAGCCTGAACAGCCCCAGCATTCTCAGTCTGTCTTCGCAGGAAACGTGCTCCTGTCCTCTGATCATTTTTGTGCCCCTGCTCAGGACTCTTCAACAAGTCCATGTCCTTCTTGTGCTGGGGACCCCCAGAGCTGGATGCAGACTCCAGGCAGGATCTCACCAGAGTGGAGTACAGGGGCAGAATAACCTCCCTCTGCCCACAACAGATGCAGCAGAATCCTCTACTTCCAAGCTTTCACAACAATGTAGCCTGAAAACAAATTACAGGGAGGGAACAAAACAGTTTCAATGACCAAGAAGTGGGAGTCTATGAATTTAATAAAATATTGGTTTAAAATTCTCAACAGCAGATCACAAAGGCAGTAAATCTGATCAAGTATAAAAATAGTTGTACACATATCTCAGGGCTCTGATGGCTTTGAGTTCTCCCAGGTCATACGGCGTGTGTGTGTGTGTGTGTGTGTGTGTGTGTGTGTGTGTGTGTGTGTAAAAGCTTGACGTCTCTGCTTTGTACGAGGAAGGCTGGTTAGAGCTGCACACATTCCAGGAGGGCCTCTGTTGAATAGAATTGGCCAAATCAGATTAAAAACGTAATATCTATGGTGAAGGCTGCAAGCTGCCTGCTCAGAGATTCCACTGATGTGAACCAGAAGTTCCTTGCATGTGGTCAGGCCCTAAATTTGATACTGGAATTTAAAAACAAATTAAGATTCCCATGTAATATTGACTGCTTTTTTTTTTTTTTTTTTCCAGAGTAAAAGATTTTACAGCATGGAATGCTATATGCAGTGGTTACATGAGTCCAAGTAATTGTACCAATTATATAATTTGATATAATTGCACTAATTACATAAACACATAATAATGAAATATAAGTTATTCCAAGAGCTAAACTGGAAGAACATTAAAGAACCTAAATCTGCTCCCACTTATTCTAGTACAAATCAGAAACAATTCCCTTGAAATCAATGAAGTTACCCAAATAAAATTGGCCCCTACTGTTACAAGCAGGCATGTAAATCCAACTTTTAGTTCAAGGTTACTGACTGGGTAAGCAAATGAAAGCTACTGGGGCATTTTGTATTGATGCAGATTGCTAATTCCTGGCCAAATTCATTGGAGATTCATGACAAAGTTAAATGTCTTCCGCTCTTGTTCTGATCTGTCACCCAAAATGTATGGGTTTTGCTAAAACTTTTAGCTGCTGATTCTAAAGGGAAAACTACTTTTTTCAGAAATACTGAGAACTGAGAATGAGTTGGGCCCAATCAGGAATTCCAGAAAGCCAGATTCAGGTGTGTCTTTACACATACAGGTGCTAGCCTGAATTACATCTGCAGACTAGGGGAGTTAGTGTAGACTGACATCAGCATTAACTGAAACAGACTCCCCTCTTAGACAGAAATTTGTATTTCTGATCCATTTTGCAAAATGTTCTCTCACCCTCCCCAGCAGAAACCACTCCATACAAAAATTATCCTTGTGAAGGATGCATTTGGTGAGGGGTTTCCCTCTTCTCCAGTGGCAGGGCAAGTGCAGCAATTAATTTTCAGCTGCTGAGTTCATCTCTCACAAGTGACAAAGCAAAGAAGGTGAGAGCTGGCAATTTTGGAGCAGGTGTCTATTATGTGTGGAAATACGTGATGTATGCAGAGTTAATCCGACAAGTGCTCTGTTGCATCACATCGTGACAGTCACCCTGTTCACACCATCCTCATTAACAGCAGTGGGAGGTCCGGGATGGGGTTTTGCCTGTGTTAGAATATTTTAAAGGGTTTTAAAGAAGATTCTCCAGAGATTGATTCTGTCGCATGATAGAAGACACTGATTTAGCATTTACAGAATTGAGTTCAAAGCCTATCAAAGACAAGAGAGAGTCACCAAGTCACCTTTGGGTGGGGGGCTATGGATGTGACCCAGATGTTTTCTGGAGTACCTAACCTGGCATAAAGCAATGAAACTGGATGCTCAGTTTTATAAGGATGGGAATGACAGATGGGAAAACCCCAAAATTTTTGAAAAGCAGCCATCAGGCTTGGGCATCTCATTTTTCATTTTGCCTGATTTCAAAAATGCAGGAGGTGGAAGCTGCACAAAGTGGAATTCCTGCACTCCCCTGTAAAAAGCTGGCAAGAGCAATAGCTTTGTCACACCTCTGAAAAACTAAGCCCAAACTGTCTCAGATTGGTTCCACAAAATTAAAGATGATTTTATTTCATTTTATCTTTAGAAATCTGTATGACAGGTTGCTGTCAGCGCCAGGATACAAGAACACCTCACTGTCTGTAGAATGCCCAGAGCAGCGACTCAATGCTGCAGAAAACTCAAAGCATGTTCAATTCACATCGATTCCTAGAGTCTCTTTCACACAAAATAAAAGGACCTGGGAGCCTGGACTATGATCCATCTCTTCCCACCCCCAGATGATGCCCCTCACACTATCCTGATATTTATGCTCTTCCTTGCATTTCTGTTTCTGTCTCATAAACACCATGACTCTAACTACAAATTGGGGAGCAGACAAGGCAGGGACAGGGGAAGAAAGCTGGGAAAGACTTTTACCAAGAAAAGGCGTGCTTTCAGGATCCCGAGTTTCCCTGTGGGTTTGCAGCAGGATGCAGAGCACAGCCTGTTCCTGCCCCTCGCTCCCGGCTAGCCCAAGCTCGAAGCATCCTGGCTGCCAGCAGTTCCCTGTTCTCCAGGGCTGCAGGTCCAAATCCCTTGCTGAGACACCCTGGTCTCCTCCTGAGCACAGGAGTCCCAATGTCCAGTGCAGGGTTTGGCTTTGACCCCAGGAACCAAACACTTTCAATTAAGAAAATCTAACCGGAGCCAGCCTCCACAGCCTTGCATTTCAATGGACAAGTTTTCTTAATACATCCCATATTTTAAAGGGCTGCCCAGTCTTATTTATAATGATGGTGTCATATTAGGGCAAACATGCCTTCAGAGTGAAGTGATGGGTATTGGCCACTGATCTCAAGGGGAATTTATTGAACTCATCAGTAGCACAGTTGACCCACAGAATGAAAACCAGAGAGAAGGCTGCTGAGAGGTGGAGCAGCAATAGTGAGCGGTTAGTGGCTTTGACAATCAATGTGCAGCTCGAGGTGGTGAGAAAGCTGTGAGATATTCAAAAAATTTCATCTGGAGGACAAAGTTCTGAGAAGCAGATTGTTGACACAGTCACAGCAAATTACTCTTCCAGGTTTCCCATTTAACCCCAGTGCCTGGCTGTGAGGAGAGCTGGGCAGAGCTACACCTGAATGCGAATTGTAACTAGAACCCATTATTAGTTGCATGATCTTGCTTCTTCAACACTTTTCGGGTTTCAGGGTCAGCTCTAACATTTGCTAAATCAACAGAGGTCCTTCTGTGTTCAGCTGGCATTTGCTCAGGTCTCCAGGAGGAACTATTTATCTGTGAAGATCAATTAAATCAATATCTGGATATATGTGCAGCTGAGTACTTGAGTATTTCTCAACATTTTTGAGGGCTTGTTAGTAAAAGGGAGATATTTTACTAAAAGGAAAAGAAAAACAAACCCTCTTCTTAGTGTCAGCTAATTTTGGAAGAAAAAAAATTAATCAAACTTACTACTGGTCTTTTATTCCTGGAAGTGCTTTCCACATCATTTTTTTTACTTCTTCTAAGCAGTCAGGGAGTGACCCAGAGAAGAAGTTACATTCTTACACAGCAGGTGAACCAGGAACTTGCTGTAAATGACCTGCAGGTATGCGGAACAGCGCCGTTCCTGCGCCCAGAGCCCCTGCACTGCTGCAGAGAGAAAGAAGCAGATGCTTACATGTATAGACAGCAATAAAACTGGAGTGTAACATTTTTAGGATCGCAGCTGAGCTCTCAGACAAGGCTTTCTGCAATGACTAATACGACTACGGTCTAATGCGACAGTTCACCGTCTGCAGCCTATTCAGTCCCGAAAGTAAGCGAGTTCCTCCAGATGTTACACACTGAAAAAAAAAAAAAAAGAAAAAAAAAAAGCACATCCAGTTTTCAATCTTTTTTATTTATTTAAACTGTACACAAATGTAAAATACTTCAACAGCAAATCTAAGTGAAAATTGTTTGGTTTAAATTATTATGGAACAGAACCTAAAAGGAACTTTATTAAATAAACATAAAAATTGGATTTAAAGGATGCACATATTGTAATGTATTCTACAATAGTCACTTTTTTTTTCACTCTACATTCCATGTGCGTATGGTATAGAAAAGACACTGAATAGAACAAACAGAATCCATTTTGTACCCTGAAACAATTGGTAGGCCTCGTGAGGGATTGCTCAGTATGACTACATGATATATGATGGCTTTGCCATCTCATAAAAATTATAACTAATATGTTGGCCTCTTTGGTTCCAAAATTTATGTATAATACATTTAACTGTATTCATTTTTTGCTGCTATAAAAATAACATTTTTTTTTTCAAATGGCAGTTTTTGACTAATCATGCAACTAAATCAGTGCAAACATTAAAAGCAATCATTCGCTTTAAAAAAGAAGCAAAAGATTTAATTTCAAGTATAAAAAAATATAAAAAAGTCATATCATAAGTCCAGTTTTGTCTAGTATGGGTCAACACTTTAAATTGCATAGCTCATGCGGCACCTGTTTACCTAGATAGTGAGCAAAGATAAGTGCACTATCAAGTACCACTTTTCAAGGCATTGAAATTTGCAAGTGCTATTATACGTGCATTCAAGCAGTTTGCAAGTGCTATGCTGTATCATTATTTTCTGATCTTTATGGCCATCCTTGACACCTCCTGGTAAGGAAATTGAAAGCACTCTCCTCTCTCCTCCTCTCCAAGACTTCTAAAAATGTTCCTCGCCTGTTATTAAATGCACTGCATTTCCCAGAACGTCTCCACTCTGTCGCTGTCACTCCTCTTCAGGGTTCATTGGTTTAGCCGTGGTGGCCATTGCTTGTTTGCTTGTCCCCAACGTGACGTAACCTTGCCGAGTCCCCCATTAAAGAACACAGATTACAACTTTTGACTTTTTGTTCTTCGAACAGTGAGAGATGCCAACAGTCAACACAGTCCAGATAAGGTATCGATTCCCTTTTCCAAGACACGGTGGGTGTAGCCAACCATGGGTTGCTAGTGGGCAGTGAAAGCATCGGATCACGCCAGCCCAGCTTGTGACTCCACAACGGCCAGGTGTTAGAAATACAGCAGTTTCTTACATGTCTGTCCCCTTTCTCTCTCTCTATCTCTCTCTCTCTCTCTCCCTCTCTCTCCCAATGGAACCACAGAATTCCTTGCTGGAAGTGCTGTAGGAAGAAGCGGGTATCTGTGATGTTTATGTTTAGATAAATTTAAATTAAGAGGAAGTGATCACCTCCCAAGGCAGGTGTCCTGCAGCTTCCTGTTAGACCTAAGAGGTGACAGTCGACTTTTTTTTTCCTTTTTTGCTTTTTTTTTTTTTTTCTAAGTTTGGTCATTTTGACACCTGCGTGCAAGAATACGTTGTGTTCTCACAGTCTGTGCTTTTGCCTGAGCAAAGGGAGCTCATTTCGGTCTGGCTTCGCTGGCAGGCAGGGAAACAGCTGCTCAGCCGTTCACTCGTACTGGCAGGCATTTAGGTCCGTCGTCACTGGTCACTGACTTTCTGTGCTCATGTCCCTTTTCTGAGCTGCCTCCTGTGCGTGTGTGTGTCTGTGTCTGTGTGTATGAGCGCGTGTTTGTGTGCGTGCCCACATTTCGTGTGTGTGTGTGTGTGTGTCTTTAAGATATTTCATAGCATTAACTTATAAGTGATAGAATATATAAGTGTCCATGATCCACAAACTGCCACTGTCCTGACACCAAAGTGAAATGATTATTTTTTTTCTTTTTTTTTTTTTTTTTTTTGTCAAACTTTTCCACAGTGACTTTCCAACACTGATGCCTGGATACACAGTGAAACTTCCTCCAACACCATCTTGTACGGGAATGTTTCTCTCTCTCTTTTCCTCTCTCTCCCCCCCCAAAACACACCTTAAATCAAGCACAACCACATTCTTCCACAATCATATTGGGAACGTCCCTTTTCACAATGTTGTATTCATCATCAAAGTACAGCATTGACATTGTGCTAAGTTTGGTTGGAATGCAACAGGAGTTCACGGTGCCCGGGTTCAGCCCCCGCATTCGGTACTGATTCACGACAGCGGTGTGAAAGGAGGAAGCCGACCCCGGGACACCGGCCAAGTAGGCCGGGCAGCTCCCTTCACAGTAATTCCCATAGTAACCTGATGGTGCTATGATCCAGTCATTCCACCCAATGAGTCTAAAGTCAATGTAAAACTGTTGCCTGCAACATAGATTGGTCCTGCCATCGCACTCCAGGCCTCTTTTCCGGATCCTGTGTTTGTTATCGGCGAGGCGGGCCTGCACCACTAAAAAAGGCCGGTGGGATTCCTCCCCGGGGTCCACATAAATTGGCAGCACTGAATACTCTTCACAGCCCTCACATTGAACATCCAAGTTCAGTCTCCTTTCTCCTCTCTCAAACAGAGCCTGGATCGCCTCTGTCATGGGAAAAGTGTGCCAACCACTTCTTTTGAGATCAACTTTCTTTTCAACCACATTCCACTTGTTGCTAGTGTCCGGGTCTTGGAAATAGACTTTGACTCTTACTTTTCGCCTGCTGCCTTTCTCTAAGACATATGGAAGCAGCTTCAAGTAAAGCCACAGGCTGGCTTGAACGACAAACAAGTTCTGGTTCCCTTCATTCGAGATGAAGAAATAGAGGCGGACTCTAGATGAGGCCAGATCGTCTGCAAGATAAGGAGAGATCACCAAGATTAAGTCAAAAAGGAAATGTTAGCTTGTGTGCCTTTCTGGATTCAGGGACAACGCTAGAGCACAGCAGATCCAGCGAACAGCGACGGGGCCGTGCCAGTCGGAAGGCATGCACTGCATCAGATATCCCCAATTTGCAATCAGAATTAATTGAAAAGGGGACTTCCCACAGCAACCTTCAACATCGGGCTGTAGTCGGATGTGTCAGATCCACAGAGATCAGTAAGAGCTTTCTAGAATATATGTTTTTTTCCAGAAAGACAGATTAAAAGATGATACAGCAGCATCTTGAAAAAGACTGGCCCTAGGACTAGGACTCTGCTACCTCATCAGTTTAAGAATAGTTTTACTTTCAGCTACCTGCCAATTCTCATGGGGAGAGCTCTTTCAATAACCACTAAAACGACAATGCCAAACCAGGGATTTTGTTTCGATTTGCACATATTCTCGTTGCGGTTTACAGGAGAGGATTCACGAGACAGAACGGAAAATATTTCAGTAATGTGCCTGCTTGTCCAACAGATCAAGCTAACCCCCACTTAGCCTGGTAGAATATCTGCTATTATTAATCATTTCAATCTCTGCCTTTTCTCCCCGAAATGAACTCCCATACGAGGCAAGGCAATGAAGCGGTTGTTCCCGCTGTAATGCCGTTATTGGCTGTTCTCAATACGCTTTTCAGCAACACCAGAATTAAAGGAGAGAAATTGTCACAGAAAACCAAATGTCACCAAATGTCTGACATAACCTCTTATTTGTAAACAGAAGAGCCTGCTGCATGAAATATTTCAGAAATACCAGTGGCCTTCCTGCAATTTTGTGCTGTAAGTCCTAACTAAATTTGGCGTAGGTGATAAAAATGCCGGCCTTTATGGCAGAGACCGTAATTCTGGTCCCTGAATCAAAGCATCCCAATTGCTATTTAAAATTATTGCTGGAAAGGCATTTTCTCATCTGCCCTTATTGGTTTTGCTTCCGTCTGTACAGAGCTAAATGTAGATTTTTTTCTGCCTTTTCCTTCCCTAAGAATCTTTAGCATTTTTGTCAATCTCTGAATGGGATTTTTTGCGTAGTCGGTGTCTTCATTTGTTACCCTAGATGCCTTTCAAATGTGCCTCCAGAGCCCATTCAGTACCTTGTAATAGTTCAGTGACAAAAATTTTCACTGTGTTTGTCTACGTTTTACATAAAGTCAATTTTGGAAGTGTTACAAAAGACAGCGATTGACTGAATACCAAATGGAAGTACAAGCCCACCCCCGATCCCCCAACAACATCCTATTAAAAAATAATAACCCCCAAAATGCACACTAAGAAAACCTTTTGCATGTTAGTAAATACACAACTTTTTTGTAAACTGTGGTGACAGTGACAGAAAAAGAACAGTACGGTGCTGCTGCACAGATCCACATCACTTGTGTTGTGTGAGAGATTGTGTGCGCTCATAAATTTTGTATGTGAATATAACAAGCATATGTATAATGCAACAGATCCCATAGATACTGTAAATGTATATGCCTTTGGTAGGTGGGAGGGTAGATAAAGAAGATGAGTGGGCAGCATACAGGATAGAAAGAGATTTATTTTGTGGACAAATGATATATAGATGCCACAAGAAGATAGAGAAAGAAAAATGAACCGAGTGATAGAGCAATGAAGGAAAGGAAAGATGGGCAGATAAGACAGGAGAGAGGTAATCTTCAGAGTGATGGTGTTCCAGCCAGATGTGCAAAGTTCACAGGGACAGTACTTAACCACTGGAAAGCTGTGCTGAAGGGATTCGGTGACACATAACTGCAATGGCTGGACTGAGATGGCTGGTACCGTGCGGATGGAGGGCAGTCAGTAAACGGACTGACGGACAGAGAGGAGACAGACACGCTTGGTAGGACACCACATGCAGTGGACAAACAGAGAAGGCCAAAACTGCAAATGAAAGATAAATAAATGGGAAACAAATGGAAAGAGAGGATGGGCAAATGTAAGCCTCGACAGACAGATGCAGGCAGAACCAGATGAATGTGCAGGGCAGACAGACAAGGCAGGGGATGGAAGAGATGGAGCGGGACAGGCAGAGGGACAGTGGGACACGCAGGGACGGAGACAAGCCCCGGTGCAGCTGGAAGGACCGCCGGAGGGGAACCGGGGGCACAGAGGCTGCGGAGGGATGGAGGGACAAGAGAGGGGAGTTGCGGGGCACAATCCGGAGAGAATCCCGGGCACAGGGGCACAAGCAGGGCGGACGGGAAGGCGCGGGCAGGGCCAGGACGAGACGATGCGACGCAGAGGGGAGAGGGAATGAGGCAGAGGGCAAGCGGGTGAGCTGGGCGGCCAGGTGCCTGTACCAGGCAGAAGGACAGGCAGGGTGCGCAGGGGGCCAGGCAAAGGCAACCGGGGAACTGCCAGGGGTCAGGCAGGCGGAAAGAGAAGGTGGGCAGGAGGACAGGCAGGACGAGAGGGAAGACTGTCAGAGGTCAAGCAGGGGGACTGACAGGGGTCGAGCAGGGGGAATGACAGACGGGGCGAGGCAGGACAGGCGGGGAGCGCGGCAGGGCAGGGGCCGCGGCGGGT
>WAAG01016811.1:41448-54265 GCA_013390105.1 Tichodroma muraria
TGTAATCATATCTTTCCTTTATATATATATATTATTTTTTTTAATAACAAAGAAAAATCTACCTTCAGGAGTGAAGACAACTCTCAAGACCTTCATCTTTTTCACCGAGGCAGATGGTGCTTTTCAAGGGGCAGATGCAGGACACACAAATTTCAAGCATGACAGCAAAGAAGTCCCTTCTTCTCGTTTCATTTTGTAGAAGAAGAAAAGAATAAAACTTCTTATAGATCCCTGGACTTCACTGGTGTGAGCACTTTTAGATGTCACTAATACAAGCAACTTAGGAGTGTGAAGAGGGTCAAGTGGAAGATCAGCTCATTACTGCGATTTAAGAATGGAGGGGACGAATGCTATTCTCATCATAAATATTTTCTTTCATGTTCTATGCTGCAAAGGGAAAGACATTTAATGCTGCGCTTCAAAGTCACATTGCAATCCCAGTCTAATTGTTCATGTTGGGTTTAATATAAACAAAGTCTAATTGTATATACAGCTTTGTAAATCCTCAGCATCACTGGAGCTACCCTGATGAGAGATCAGAATTAGGTACAGTATTTCCTCTTTGCCAGTAACAGGTTTTGAATGGAAAGCCTGGAATGTAAAAAAAGAAATAATGCTAAAAATCCAATCACTCTGACATCCTGTGAGCTAATAAGAGCACGTGAATGCAACAAGCTTAGTACTTCACAGTAATTAATTTGACAGCAAAGAGCTAACAAGAAAACAACAGGCAGAGCAGTGATGACTGGTTCATAGAGGTCACTGTCAAACAAGAAATAGGTGCAAACACAGTCCATCTCCATTTGGAAAAAACTGTTTCATTGCCCCAGTGAAAATGAAATGCCAAAGAGGGAAAACATCATGGGTTTGATGGGGATAACAAATCTATGAAGGTATTTCTAGCAGTAAAACAAGATAGAGGTTTTAATTTTTACATATGGGGATTTTTAATCATCCCTGTTTCTCACTGTAGTGGCATGTTTTGGCTTTTGCTTTTTTTTCCCCCCCTCTCTTTCTCAGTTAGCCAAAGCCGTTTTGCATATTCAAATATTGGGAAGACTTATCTTCTCTCACAATTACTAACAAACTAATGCTCTAATAACCTCTATTGTTATTTAAAGTGTGTCCAACAGCACTCTGGAGGCAGTTCTCACACAATGGACTTTCTCTGGCTTCCTCCTAGAGAAGAACTTAATCAAACCTCAGATGCTTTCAGGCAGAAGAGCCTTCAGGGAGAGCAAACAGGGTTAACAGAAAGAAATGTGCCATCTGATTTCTAATCTTGCTCAGGGAGCATGGCCTATTGATTGAGCCATAAAGCTCTGTTAATTTTAAGATTTCCTCAGCTTTCAGTTCTTTCCCTTGGGCATAAACTTGTTGCTTACACATAGTGGCTGAACTGTCAGGGAAAGAGTAGCTTCACATTCCCCCCCAACCCCGCTCTCTTCCCCTCCTCCCCTCTATTCTATTTGTTCTGAGCTCATCTGCGTGAGGATACATTTTCACACACACCTTCTCAAACCGGCTGCTATTCATCTGATTCAGGGTCATGCTTTTCCATACATTAAATGCAAGGGAAAACTGGGAAGGAAATGGCTGGGATTTGTGCTTGACGGGCGAGCACACGATTAGCCAGGGAGCCCTGCTGTGAGAAAGTACAGCGTCGGAGGGTATTTTCTGTAGAATCATCAAGTCTCATGACTGGAATCTGATGTCTATAAAAAGCTACTAGTATAATGAAAACAGTATAAACTGAGATCCTCAGGCAGTGTAAATGGACATGTTCCTGGGACATCCAACTGCTACAGAATCATGGAACAGGTCAGGTTGGAAGGGACCACCCGTGGGGTCATCTGATCCAACCTCCCTGCTCAAATAGGGTCTTCCTTTCTTCCTTTATAACCTAGATATTTGCTTGTGCATATTTTTCTCAGGGGTAAGGATGCAGAAGTCACTCTTGGAGAGGCCAGTCAGTGCAGCCCTGAGCTAGAAACTGAGCAGGCAGCGATGGCACAAGGAAGCTCCCTCAGTGCTCTGTGTTTCCACCATGCCCTCAGTGGGACCATGAACGATTTACATTAGCAAAGGATCTAGCCCTTCACCTTTAGCTAAAGCACCTTTTATGCTCTTAAACCATTAATAATATCTATTAGGTAACCTTACTAATCCCTTTGAGGTAGGATTTTCTCTACTGTACTTATGGCTGAACTGAATGAAAGCTTCACATGTGAGAGGCCTGGTTTGCACTAGAAATGCTTCTCCTTCGATAACCAGCAAATACAAGTTTTACTAGCACAAGCATCTTTTTCTGCAAGCGTTTCCCAAATAAAATAGGCTATACTGGCAAAAGCACTTTTTTTTTTGCTCATATAGCTGCATCTATATGGGGGATTTTTGCACGTAGTGAAATGCAATCTGTTTTAAATGGCACTTCAGAAGAGCATTGCTATCCCACAGAAGTTTCAAGGCTAGACCTTGAAGTATATACTTCTGCCTCCTGTCTGAAAGAGCTTTTTACAAGGTGGCCATTGTCATCTTGCAGGAAATAGAGAGAAACAGACACAGGGATACAGGGGCAGGCTGGGAGTGCTGTGCTCTATCTGGAATTTGTATTATTACATTCTTTAGCTTCAGATGAAATATGTATCCATAATCAGACTCATTCCTCACTACACAAAATTACTTCTTGAACAACTGTGACAAAGACAGTGGATGTTTCAAAAGCAGCATAATTCTGCGCAAAAGAAAGTCCTATTGAAAATCAGGTAGGTAAATGCCATTCTGAATGACGTAGACATTTTCTGAACTGTCAAAAGGTAGACCTAACTCATGAAAAAGTAAAAACACTAAGAAGTTAATCTGGCTTTTTTGCTCCTGCTCATGCTTTAATTGAAAGCTGTTTGTTAACAGAGATTTGCTCTCTAAAAGAAAGGGTCCTACTCTGAACAGCACTTCAGAGTGTGAAAAAGAGGGGGTTAGCAGACAGAAACAAAAGACCTGACCAAAATGGGAACTCTTCATCTAAAGCAGGTACGAGAATCTGAAAGATGAGTCACACAGAAATACAGTAAAACCCTCAACAGGTTTTGAAGAGCACCTACTGAATGCCAGCTTTCAGCACAAGTGTCAGGCAGGATGGGGGACATGGGGGAGACAGCAGGACAGGGTGGCAGGGATATACTCACAGCCTCAGCCTCCTGCTCCCACTGCACCTGCTTCAGCGTGGCTGGAGTCCCGCTCCCCTCACCTCAGCTACCTCGCCGTGCTTCATGGGCAATGTGTTGATTGATTGATCCTCTTCAGTGACCCCTCCATGCTCCGGGAAGGTTTGCAGCTGAGCCCCAGGTTTACTGCAAAGGATGAAACGTGGCTGAATCTCATGCCCATGGTGCAGTGCAGTCAGGTCCCTGCCTCAGGCACGTCTCCGCACACAGCAGTGTCCCTTTGCCAAAAGGGCTGACTTCAGGGATCTGCTCCAATCTCCAGAGTGAAGGAACCAAACACCATCAGGTGGATATCTCCTGTGATATTCAAGAGCTATCAGCTGTTTGTTGACGGCCCAGAATATTCTTGTTTTCCTCGCACAGTCTGTCCTCTGCAGTCCAAAGCTGTAGCCTTATAACCAGGCAGTGACTTCCTCTGAAGTTGCTTGTATTGACCTAAATAGGTTGGGGCGGGTGAGGACACACAGAAAACATGAAAAAGCTGTGCTGGTTGCCCAACAAAGAACTGTCTGCTTTGTGGTGAGCACTTTTAACATATAAGCACTTTTAACGTACTGTAAAGAACATGATTTTCATGTTTGTTTAAGTTCACACCAAAAGGCTTGCAAAGTAGCAAAGTGCGTAAAAATAAAATCTGCATTTAAGTGGTAAACAAAATAGTTAAAACTTGACTTTTTGTAATTTGAACGCTACTTACTGAGGCAGCGCATTTAGAAGTCCACGGGTGCTTTTTTTCTGTAGATCCACCTATGACTTGTATCTGATAGATCTAGAAAGTGAACTTTACGAAGGAGCAATGTTAAAATCAGCTGTCCTGAGAGAAGCGATTATCAGGGAGTGGTGACAAGATGGAGATGTTTCCCTCCAATTTTAAATGAAGCTTAGAACCAAAAAATGGCTGGTAGCTTTGCAACACCATAAGAGAAATGAAGTACTGGAGTCATGTCACAACGGACAATCAGTAGTGCTTCCATTAGTACCTGAACATAAGCTACTTTTTTTTTTTCTTTTCCCCACAAGCAAGTAGCACAATGTAGAGGAAGTGTCTCTGCCTACTTCCTGTGGACAGGCTGCAGCCAGAAGTCCTGGGCTTAGGCCTGAATTTCTCTCTCTTTACCCCATTTTTGCTACCTGTAAGTTAGGATGATACCATTCAGTCCTCTGAAAGTTGCTTCGAAATGAAGAAAAGAGGCACACAAAAATTCATCTTTTCCATGGAGCTTGACACAAACAGCATGGCCTTGGTGCTGTATGTCAAAAGTAATTTTCAATCTGTTCATAGTTAAATTGCACAGTTTTGTTTCCATGAATCTTATTATATTAAACCAAAACTGTTGTGCAGTTCGGCTGTTTGCAAAAGAATGTCAGAGTAAGATTTGAAAGATGATTGTGATATGGTTGACTCTCTGCTGGGGCCAGGATCAAGGCACTCCTGTAAGAGTACCAAAGTGCCCCAGTTCAAGCAAGGAGGCTCTTCCACTGGGGCAGAGCAGTAGCACTGTCACAGTTAGTGGAGCTCTATAGATTTATCCCAGCTGAGAGCTGCCCCACACGACTCACACTCATCTGCCCAGTGCTATTTAACCACTGCAGGCCTCTAGCCAGAATGTTCGGACTGCCTCACCCACCAGGTTTGCTGCATGGACATTGGCTCCAAGCGAGGTTCTCTGCTACCACACTAAATCACAGGAGAAGATTATTAACAAAAATTTCTCAAACACCTTCTGCCCTGCTCAGTATCCATCAGTCGTAAGGCAGCGCCTGCGTATGCTGCGAGATTAAAACAAAATGGGTTGCAAACGCTGTACAACTTGGGTGCTAACCTCTGCCATTTTTTCCAAAACATGTGAAAAAGCACTTACACTGTGACAGCGTTTTCACTCTCCAGACTACAAGCAGGTCTTCTTGTTCTGTTATTTCCCTGCCATGAACTTCTCAGAAGTGGGGGAGCTTATTAACACAGAATAGCCCTATAACTTCTCCACAGCCTTTTGCCATTTCTGAGTAATAGTCTTGCCCCCTCAGTGTTTGCAGCTGTGGTTAAGATCCTTACCAAAAACACTATTAAGAATAAATTATAATATGTGGAAATATTACTGCAAAATATATTGATACTATTATACCAGGATAAGAAAATAAAGCACCACTTCAGAGATGGCAAGAGCAGAAGCACACGGATCACGTTAAGCAGACACTGGGTCTAACCTACACAGGTACTAAAGTGTTAGCAGGGTGGAGAGCTGCAACAGGAAAGTGTGTTGTTCTAGGGTTTTTTGCTTAAAAGATGAGAGAGAGGGCCTAGGGGAGGGGAATGCATGAAAAAGAAAAGGATGAATTTTTTTTTTTTTGGCTACTCCACATGGGGTTTTCCTCTGTTTAAATGCTGAAGGACAGAAAGATTTTAAATTAAAATCTTAATAAATATAGCCCTGAGGCTAGTAACATTATTACATCCAAGATGATTACAGCAACCAAGCCACAAAATACATATATATATTTATTTGAAGCATAATAAGCTTCAGTATTTAGTCAGAAGAAGGCCAGGCAGCTAACTGACTTCCAAACTAGTGAATTTTCCATTCCACTCTACCAAAAGTATAGACCTACACGACACCTGGTTTGCAGAGTGTTTTATTTCTGTACAAGATAACATTGTTACTACTTATATTTTAGATATACGTATGTATTTTTCAGATCATATGCATGAGAGTTGGGAGGAAGAAACCCAAGTTTGCAGTAGGAGATACGAACAATTATTCAGCTTCATTGTGAAAGAGGGATCTAGGTCCCCCAGATTGCTCAAGTGAGGCATGTTTTCCTCGAGACATTTGCCTTTTTCAGTCGATCCTCGTCTCAATATAAGATTCTGCACTCGACGTGTTTGTGTAGAGCGTTGGGGTTTTTTCATTATGGAAATTTTTTAATAAAGGATACAGGGAAAATATGGGATACAAAGAAAAGGATACAAGCTGATAAAGATGATTAAATCATAGAGCGACTGCGGAGTGGGTCATGAAGTGTTATAATCCCCAACTCCCCTCTGCTTTCTGCCTCAATGTGTTAATGCATCACACTTTAGTACAGTGACACTTTCAGCCCTAGGTGGAAATTCACACATGATGAAGAGGTGGAGGAGGATTTCCAGATGGTCAGACCTCAGGGAGTGCGAAAAGGTGGGGGGAGGAAGGGAGAAACTGCTGAAAGGAATCGGACTTTGGTCACATCACTAATTTCCAGCTGAAAATGGAATATTAAAAAAAACACCCAAACCCCAAAAAACAATCACTAAGGATCCCATACCGGGACCAGGTGCATTCAGGTTTGGACATTATGTGTGATAAATCCTCACCAATACTGGTTGTGAAAGATTCCTAGGAAATACTGGTTTATTTGTGTGCAACAGAAAGGTGTGAGCTTCATTTCTTTGGCCAAATTTTATCGTTGGTACTAAAGCACCCTGACACGGACCCAATTAGTTGTTTTATTCTCCACAATTCCTCTTTACTAGAAGTTATTGTAAACTGGTACTTGCTCTGAATTGTGCACAAATTTTCACTCCATCAGATGCTATAGTTGGCTGCTTCATCCTTTGGGACCTTCTTCTGCAGGGCCATCTCTACAAGAACAGTGAAGGGCACTGAGAGAAAATGCAAGGCCTGCATCCAGTTGGTCCCATCACGCCCCAAAACAGGCCCCACTTTCCCTTTAGGGGAGCATAAGGCAGCAGCTGCTATCACACAGCTGGACTTCTCTAAGACAACCTCATTTACTGTGGTCTTTTGGGGCAAATGGGAAGGTAGTCATGGGCCAGAGTTCAAGGGGTCTGGTCCTTCAGGGTGAGAGGTGCTAGAGCTGAATAAAGAATTAGCAATAGGTGGTATTTTGTACAGCCACAGCTTTTTCCAGATGTCAGGGTTAGAGAACATTTAAGATAACCAGTTATTTTGGCATCCCAGTACCCTTATATTTCGTGGGTGTGCGTTAAGGATAGTCTCTTCATAATGACATAAAATCTGAGCATTAGGGGCGATGGCTCGGACTGCACTTCTAAAGGCTCTTGCTTAATTCAGCTTCGGGTGTTCCTCGGGTCATAGGCATTTCCCTACCACAAAATGTGCACTCAAGCTGCCAATGGTGTGCAGTCACACTGGAAAGGTGCTTTTGTTTAATATCATCAGTATGATTGCATGTTATTTACCTGTATTTCCTGGTCAGCAATTAAGTAGATTGACCACAGCCTGGTGAACTACTGGAACAAATATCATGAGAAATAAGGCTGTTGTACAGATTTCACTTAGGGGAAACATTTGTTGGATGTCCACTCCCTGTCACTCCCAGTACAAATCATGTTGTGCATGCAGGTCAGGACAAAGTTCAAGACGACAGAAAACACTTATTCAACTTCTGCTAGAGCAACTTCAAATTTGTGAAATGTGTGGTTTTAACTGATGCTGACTTCCTACCCCCATTAATTGACTTTCTATGTTAAAATCACTTGTGTCATAGCAAAATGCAAAGAAACCTTGAGCATCTGATGTGGTAGTGACTTCCATTATGATATATTTAAGATGCCCAGGTGCCTGTTGCTGGCTTTAGTGGCAAACCAAAGGCCTCCCAGCCTTGTAAAGCCTGCAGCATCCATCTTGGACTACAGTCCTTTACAATGACTAGATGAACATCTCTGACTTTCTTCCCTAAGGACTCAGTGCAGCAGGTGTTTTCAGTCTGCCCACCTTCCAGATCAGGTGTCCAAAAATGCAGCAATAAATATAATTTTTTTTTCTTCCCTTTTTCTAAAAGAGCTCAAGGTGGGTGGAGGATATGGGAGTAGGCTATTTTTATTCATACCTTAATTTAGTCAGTAGTCCAATGGTTCATGAAGAAGAGCTGGGCTCAGTCTTCTTTTCTGCCTGACAGGAGCCCCAGGGAGCATGAGAGGCAGCTCAGGTCTTCTCAGGAGGAGCAGGCCATGGGGTGGTGCTGGGACAGGAGCACTCCCCAGGCCTCCAGTTGAGTCAGTGCGTGACCAAAGGGAGCAGGAACCCACAACTCTGTAAATAGGCAGTTCAGAGATCCACAAGCCCAGGCCTCCCTTCTTCTCTCCCTGCTAGCCAAAACACTTGGAACTAGCTAATTCACAAGACCAGCTTTAAGAGGATGAAGGCAGTCCCCTCTCTGGCACCAAGCATACCCTGGTAAGTGCACTCTGCTGGGAAAGGAGACATGCACATTCCCTGGGGCAGAAGGGAATTGAGCCATGTGAAATTCCCCATGTTTGGCACTAGCCTTTTGAGCACCGAGCACAGTGTATACAAAACACTGCTGTGCTGCCAACCACCCTGCCTTTCCCTTGCATGAACGGACCCACGCTGTGTTCCTGGAAAAAAGCCAAGAGAGAGCCCAAATTGTGAAGCCCAAGGGATTCTCAGCCCCCAAGCAAGGTAGATATAAGAGGCTGTGTTGCCCATAGCTCGCTCAGGCAAAGGAGCAACCTTTTTGGTTTTGGTGGTTGCCATTTTGAGGTAGAGCATGGCTCAGGAAACATTTCAAAAGGCAAAGATCGGTGGTGCTGCCAACAACTGGCATTGCAACACTCTCCAGTGATGCCCAAGACCTTTTCTAAGCCTGCTTCCCCAAACTAAAGCATCAATGTCATGGCCATGCTAGCACTCCACAAAGCAAGAACAGAGGCATCTCCCCCAGAGTCCAAACCACTGTACAATCAATTCTGTACAGACCCAGGTCTGCCCATAAAACAGGCACTATAAGAGAACAGAGAGATCGCAAGATAAATGTATCAAGTGACTCTCTTCCCTCTCCAAGTGACAAGGCATGAACTTGCAGGATTAAGCCTGTAGCAAAATTAGTCCTGCTAGAACTTATTTTCTGTCTAGGTAGCAAGGCTGAGCTTGTTTAACAGTAATGGTTAAAGGACAATAAAAGAATACAGGGGTAAGTAAGGGTGGATTTAGACAAGGCAAACTATTAGCTGTCTGTATTAAGACTTGAAGGTAACCAAGTGGTTGGTAGCTGTCAAGGAAGACAGTACTTAGAGCAGAAGTGGAAGAACTGAATGAATAGAACAATAAATTGATAGAGTATTTGCCCGTAACATGGGGACGTCTGCTGTGAATGGTTACAGGCATGCAACAAGGCAAAACTAAACAGCTCCCCAGCCCCACGACTGGGATGTTTTGTTATTTAGCAGAGACCACCTGGTGCACATCAGAGAAAACTTCATCTTCTCACTATGGACTTCCAGTCTTTAGAGGTTATAATCTGGTTTTGCGCTTCTGACACAAACACATGCAAAAGGCCTTCCCAGCAAGAAGTGCCCAACTCCTTTAACTGGGAAGCCAAAATTAACAGTCTTGCTAAGACACCTTTCCTACCCTCACCCCTTGGTTATTTCCCAAAACAAGAGGAACCGCAAAGGAGCCTGTGATGACTGCAAGGGAGACTCTGCCAGCAGCAGAGTTTCCTCTGTGCATGCGTCACTTGCTGCAGCCTGTCGGGGTGATGGTGCTGTCATCAGGAAGGGGTTACCAGGAGAGGTGGGGCTGCAGAGCTTTTCACCTTTCACTTCCCTAGCTTTTCTGCAGCTAGGAGCAGGCTACAAGTCCATTCCAATTTCTACATTTAGGATATGTGTTCATCAACTTTTGAAATTTGAAGTCGTGGGAAAAGCTTTTTAGGAAGAAAGAAAGAAAATAAAGTAAAGCACACATCCCTTTGTCATAGACTTGCATTTCAAAAACTCCAAACCTATTTAATACCTTTGACTTTACCCGATTCGTGTCTCACAGGGAAGACTGTTTCTGTGGAATCTATATCCCCATTTCTTTCCAAAAAAGAAGAACAAAAGATAAGTTTTAACTTGGTGTTGATGCAATATTCACCCCACCCAGAACCAACTTTGAAAGCTCATGTAAAAAACATGAACAGTAATTTTTACTTAGCTCTTGTTATGAACAATTCAGAGATAAGAAACAAGGCAAGACACGTCTCAGCTGCAAGTGTGAACATGATCTCAACACTGCAACATTTTCCTTGCCTGGCTAGAGATGGGTTGGCAGCATGAGGTATATGAAGGTAGGTTACAGGTGACAAGAATGTAAAAAGCCTGTTATTAAACTAGGTGTAAGCAGTCTTGGAACTTCATTAGGGACAGGGAATTCAGCCCTGGACATTGCACCTGCTTGATTATTCACTATTAAACAAATGCTGTAAACTTAGTTTCAGGTTGGAGAGCATTCAGACACAGTTCTTCCTGCCCTCTGACTGGGCAGCGGATGGAAAGCAGTTTGTGTCATGGACAAACTCCATGTGCTCACCTCTTTCAGGAAAGAAGCGAAGTCTTCATCACAAGTTTTCACCAGGGGCAGAGTACAAGTCATTTGCTGTCCTCCAACTGCAGCTATAGAAGGGGAGTGAACTGCAGTGTTAAAGGTACATTTGGGCACTGACCTATTTTTGTTCATCTGCCATGGGAGAGACATGTGGAAACATTGTGGTTTGATGGATTTGATTAAAAATATGCTAATGAATAAAGAAAATTAAGTGCATCCCTTGGGCTCCTGGCAAGCTGCCAAGACAGACATTGGGACCACCAACAGGGGATCCTTATGTTCTGGCTTTTGCAATCCTTCAGATTCTACTGCAAAGGATGGTGACCCAGCAGAAATGGGGCTTAAAGTTGAGTGGTTTTGCGTGTCCTGCCTCCACTTCTCTCCAAATGCCACAATATTTTAAAATTTATGCCCCAGGTGCTGGAATCAACAAGCATAAGAACATCTTTGTTTTCATTGAAAAAAGTACTTCTGCCATCATTGTTGAAGAAAGCAAGCTTGCAAACATGAAGCAAGGGTACTCAAAATGCTTGGAAACAAAAAGACTGTGAAAGAGAACTCCAACTTCATTTTCTAAAGCTTCTCATTATTTCTAAACCAATGCAGTTTTGGAGGCCTGACTTATGGCTTTTCAAGCTCCTGAGGCAAAGCTGCAAATGTGGCCTTTATTCCCACGCAGGAGAAGCTCTGCCTGCCCTCCTCCCTCT
The DNA here is from genome assembly GCA_013390105.1 of Tichodroma muraria. NCBI lineage: Eukaryota > Metazoa > Chordata > Aves > Passeriformes > Sittidae > Tichodroma > Tichodroma muraria. The sequence continues at coordinate 52,729 of WAAG01016811.1, forward strand.
GTACTGTTCAGGGAGGGAAAGGGGGGGAAAAAAAGGCAAATCAAAACAACTCAAGCAGGCACAGTGTTACCCTCTGCTCCACAAGTGTTTAGTGCACTACTGTCATCATTCAAGCAGATTTATTCAAGGTACCACATTAGAAAGCTCTAACCTGGCTGCAGAAGTAGGTGAATCACATATTCTGCTCATGTTCTTCAGGTAGGAAGCAGCTTTCATTAGCAAAGTCTGAAGCGTCCAGCTCTCCTAGTGCTCATAAACCTATGAATAGTTGTTCTTCCCATAGTGTGATTCATTCTGTTGTCCTGCAGTCTTCAGAGCTGGAATGAGGCAGCCAACCATAGCTGGGGATACAGGTACCAGTCACACAGTGGCACTGCTCAGCACCTAACTGGGGTGCAGTCACCAGGAGTGAAAAGAAAAGAAAGGCTCCTGTTTTATTAAGCTGCCTGAACCCAAGCAGACCTAGGAAACCCTCTGAACCCCTCAAGCAGGCTACAGAGAAATGAAAAGAGAGACCCCTGAGTGAAAGAGATTCTTCCACACCCATGACTAGGGCACAAACTAGAAAATTAAAACCAAACATCTAGTCCATCCTGCAGGCATTTTTTCAGCAACTTAATAGGTCTGAGTTTTCATAGCACCAGCTTCTAAGCAAGAAACAGTTTTAATTGCTGATTTCTGAAGCCTGTCATTCTGGGAAAGGACACTGCTCTTAGGGAGTGTCTGACCAGGACCATCTCTCTCTGGTTCTCAGCAGCCTTCTTAAAACTGAAGAGCCAAATTTCTAGGAGTAAAACTGCAGGGTATCTTGGGCAATGTTGCCATGATGGTTTTCATTTAGAAGTAAGGAAGAATCTGGCTATTTTTTCAGATAATTACTCCTCCCCACAGTCCACAGTTGTTTTCCTTGTTTACAGGTATAGAATTGTAATGCCATCATTTTGTGGGGAGAGTAATCATGTTACAGAGCACTCTTACAGACCACATGTTGAAACACTCATCCAAATAGCAGGTTCAGTTTGTTGTATGTGTTTTCCTTTTTAAAATAAAAACAGAGCACTATTAAACAGTAGGGAGTAACTTTCCTTGTCTCTCAATGCTACATGTGTGCACAAGTTTGTCCTTGAATTCTGGTATTTGGCCTCTGAAGCCAACATACATAAAGCCTCCGATACCCCAAATGCTAGGCTTTAAAAACAAACTCGACAAACTCTGATTATATCAAAAACATGATTCTGCCTCAAAGCCAAGTTGAAAAAAAGCTCATTGAAGGGAACTTACTGTAAACTCTGAAGATTAATCAACTTTATCATGAAGGCAAGTGCAGAGCATGCGATCCCAGTCTCACCTCAACTTTTTAGTTCCAACCCCCTTTGGAGTTACAATGCTTAAGGGGCCATTTGCTGCTATATCCCTAGTAGATCCTATTCCCATAACAGACACTGAGTAGTTTGGGGGAAGAAAGACCAAGGGCCAAGAAAAAAAAAAAATTAAATAGGATATTCTCGGCCCCACCCCCAAATTAAGGCTTTATACT